>JXCR01130814.1:87719-131860 GCA_002079205.1 Phalaenopsis hybrid cultivar | reverse complement strand
TATATATATATATATATATATATATATATATATATATATATATATATGACTAGGTTTACCTGTGCTCTGCTAGGGTTTCTGCAAAATGGATGGATACTGTGAAGAATGGTTAGCTGATCATCAAGTTTCTTGGAATAATCTTTCTATTTGCTAGGTTTTGAAGTGTTCTCTACACTCTCTTTTGTGTTTGCTAAGCTTTCTCCTCTTCCCGGGGTTTTGGTTTTTCAAATCTTACTGTTCCATTGAGTGGGAACTTTTGTGGAACTGTTGTTGTGGGTTCATCTTTGCTGCTTGCTGGTTCTGTTTCCACATTGGTGATTTCTACTCTTATCGGGCTCTTGGAGTTAGGGCTTTTGTGGAATTGCTGCTGTAGACTTTTCTTTGTTGCTTACTGGTTCTAGTTTCTACATTGGTGACTTATTTTTTTCTTTTGCCTTTTCACTTTTGCTGGATCTTTCAGTTTCTCTAGGTGGTTACTGGCTTGTATCACTATCCTATTTAGATTTTTGCACTCTGTTCTCTAGTTACTGATGGCTGATACAAATACTTTGGATATGGCTACTAATATCCAGTGATCAAAAGCCACTTTTGCTGACATTGTGGGGAAGGGTTTTGATACCATAAAAAATTATGATGATTTAGTCTTTCCTTAACCCTACCATGATGGTGCTGACCACTATTTAAACCTATTGTCAGGAAAGGGGGAAAAATTGCTATTTTTTTATTCTGAAGAGGACATTCAAGGTTTAACTGAAAACTACAAGTTCTCTTTTATAGGAAAGTTTCAATTGGGTCACCCTAAGATGGAATCAATTAGGAGATTCTTTGACAGTTTGAAATTCAATGGAGCTTGGAGGGTAGGTTTACTGGATGGTAGACACATTTTGATTAACTTATCCTGAGAGGAGGACTATGCTAAACTATTCTCCAAACAATCCATATTGATTGAAGGGATTGCTATGAAGTTACTTAAATGGACTCCAGATTTTGATCCTAGCAAGGAATTACCTATTGTTCCTATCTGGTTCAAAATGCCTAGGCTTAACCTCCATTTTTCAATCATAAGATACTTTTTAATATTGGTTTGACACTAGGGAGACCTCTTAAGCTTGATGTGCCTAATCTATTTATACCTTTAGTGGCTAGGATCCTGGTGGAAAGGGACATGACTCTTCCTACTGTGGAGGAAATCTAGCTTGGCACTGAACATAATAGATGTTAGTAGAAATATATTACTGAACAAAGACCTTATTACTACCACCATTGTAAAATGTTTGGCCATATTGATAAAAAATGTTTCAGACTCCACCACAACCTGAGTAAAGGGTAGGAAGCCTGGGGGGATAGGAAAGTAAAGGGGAATACATAGGAGAATGTTCACAATGGAGATAGACATGATATACTTGATAATACTATACCTTCTGGTGGTGCAAAAGCTATGGTGTCAGGTTCCACTCTAGTCAATAATGAATTGAACACTACTAACTAGGATGCTGTGATTGGTTATAATTTTTTTGAGAGGGAAACCTTTGTGGTGCAACCTCCAAATTTTATTGCTGAAACTGTGATCAGTGAAGAGGTGCTAAATAATCAGTTGTTGGCAACACAAACTATAGTGGAGGGGACTCATGAGGTGGAGTTGGCTCCTCAAGGGGAATTTTCTCTAGATGACAGTTTAATAAATCAGATGAATGTAGATTTAGAAGAAGACTGGCAGGTCTAGAAATCTAAAAAGAAAAAGAAAACTGTACAGGAACTAAAGAACTTGACACTTATTCACTCCACAGTGGGGAGGGATCCTCTCAGCAGACTATTAGTGGGGTTAGAACTAGAAGGAGGGGGAAATCCATCTCATTTGGATGATGAAATTTCTGTGCGCTCATCCTAGATTCCTTAATAGAATCTTAAATCTCAATAGGATGCATAAATTCTGGATTATTACTATTATGGAACTTATAGTGTCTAAACATATTAAGAAAATCATTTAAAAGTTCTATGGTTTTCAACTTTTCTCTAATATGAGTAATAAAATTTGGATATTTTGTAGAAATGAGATTCATTGTTCTTTAATTAGGGACAATGAGCAGTTGCTTCACTTGAAGTTCTCTTTGGGGGAGTCTAGTGGCCTGGCCACTTTTATCTATGTTGGTTCCTCAGCAGTGGCAAGGCTTGATTTGTGGTGTCACCTACAGGATATTAGCAGCAATCTCAATTCTTTTTAGATTGTGGGGGGAGATTTTAACAGTGTGGCTTCCCCCAAATGAAAAGAATGAGGGCAGACTTCCTAATTTAAATCTTATTAGTTCTTTCAATGACAATATTCAGGAAGCTGGGCTTTTTGATTTGGGATTTCTTGGTCCTAAATTTATCTGGAGGAGAGGGAAGGTTTGAGAAAGATTAGATGGAGTTTTGGTTAATGATATTTGGATGAAAGAATTCCTCCATACTTCTGTACAAGATCTGAATATGTGTGGTTCAGACCACAGACCTCTGTTGATTACAATTGTTGCATCCCCTACTTAAAAAGAGATCTTCTTTCAGGTACCTAAACATGTGGTATTTGCATAGTGATTTTCTTAATCAAGTTTCATTAGCTTGGCAAGATAGTTACCATCTGAATACTTGGATCAAGCTCTGGATGCTACACAAGAAAATGGGAAAACAGCTGTCTCAATGGAATTGGAGTGTGGTTGGTGATGTAAATGCTAGAGTAAAGGCTGCTGAAGAATCTGTGCTTAACTGGGAGCACTTACTTGAAATAAATCATGAGGTGAGTACTGATTTATTTAGAGCTAATGAAGAGTTAATGGAAGCCAACTCAATGCAGAAAGAATTCTATGCACAAAAAGCTGCTAAGGTTAGATTCTTTGAGGGTGATAGGAATTCTAAATTTTTCCATGCATGTAATAACTATAGGAGAAAATGCAGTACTATTCATAAGATACATGATAATAATGGGGTTTGGATTGATAATGCTGAAAGAATTGCCTCTAGTGTAGTGAATTACTTCAAGGAAGATTTCACTCAACCTCTTATGGATAGGAGTCTTATCCAACATGAGGTTTTTGGGAAGGAGGTGGATTTTACTAAAACATTGGAACTTACTGTTATCCCGGATGAGAAGGAAATTTGGGGGGCTTTATCTTCAATTGATAGTTCAAAAGTGGCTGGGCCTGATGGTTTCACAACTGATTTTTATAAGAAAGCTTGGACTATTATTAAGGATGATACCATAGTGGCTATATAAAGTTTCTTTTGGGGTTGTGACCTACCAAAGTATTTCACTTCCTCCACTATAACCTTGATACCGAAGGATAAAGCAAAGTTTAAATGAGAACATTTCAGATCTATCAGCTTGACTTCTATCATCTCCAAGGTTATTAGAAAAATCATTGCAAGAAGATTACAACCTCACCTCAGCCAGATTATCAGTGAAAACCAAATTACCTTTATACAAGGAAGAAGCATAGTGGACAATGTTCTTTTAGCTCAGGAGCTAGTTTTGGATCTGGATAGGCAGTGCAGATGAGGAAATATCATTTTCAAATTGGACATCAAGAAGGCTTATGACACTTTTAACTGGGATTTTATTAAGGAGTGTCGGCACTTTTTTTGGTTGGAAGAGTTGCCCGTAGGAAGCCGTCGGTCACCGGAATCAAAATCTCATTGTCCGCTTTGAAAAGATGTTTTAATTTACATATATATTTATTTTTATATGAAATCAAACTGACCCCATATTTTTCATAGTTTAAATGAAAGAGCACTATACCTCAAATCATTCAAACTGACCCCATATTTTTCATAGTTTAAATGAAAGAGCACTGTACCTCAAATCCTGTATTTATCCCGTAGGATAAACACAATATTTGAGGATGAGGCTCAATCAAATAAACTAAGAAATATTTGGCATTCGTTTGGTTTACGAAACCTTTGTATTTGCTGACAAGTTCCCCTATTTAACATTTAAATATGGTTTATATTGAGCTGGGTAAGGACATGCTTCCTATAAGAGCAAGCCCCTATGGTTAATTACATCTTAAATGACCAAAGTCACCTAAGAAGACTCTCGATAAAAATCAGAAAATATTATCTTCATGGAGTTTTAAAGGGTAGGACTTTTCAATGAGATCGGACGTAGAGGTGTGAAAGGGGATTGGTTTAAATTTGGAACATTTTGTAGAGTCAAAAAGAGGAAGAACTAGGGGATATTAGGGATCTAGAGGAGAACCTCCGTGACTTCCCAAGCTATCCTAATGTTTGGCTTCATTTATGAGGAGAAATATTTAGGTGTTTGATCCTGTTAATTATATTAGTTAGGGCTTACATTCGTGTAAAACAATTACATAAATATCCTAAAAGATATGAAGATTTAGGTTGTAACAAACGACAACCTCGGAATATTAAGACGAGTTAGAGCTTATGTTGTATTGCAGGGCTATACAAAGGCCTAAAGATAAGATGAGGAGTTACATTGCATAAGCAAGCAACCTCAAAGTCCTATGGCTTTGTTGTTTATATCTAAGGAAGGAATATTAGTTTAGCTGGGAAAGACAGGTTTTGTTGTTGAAGATAACCGTGCTGCCCACCATGCTAGCTTCAAGCTCCTTGTCGTGATGAGTTTAAGTTTTTTAGTGTGTCAAGTTATGATTTCAAATCAAATGGTCCTATGGTTGAATTTCTTTAAATTTTTATGGGGGTATGTTAAAGTTTATTAGAGCGACACCAATTAGGATCCTACAGTTCCCTCGTTCCGGCACCACTATTTTTTATTGGGTTCACTTAGTCCAAAATGAACTTACTAAACTCAATTTAATGAGTTCCATAATTTAATTTAAACTGTGGGAAGCCTCGTTTAGCAACTGTAGGTTACCTCCTCCGAGGAATTCTCGATCATCCGATAGAGACATCTTAATTTAGTTTCAATTGTAGTTTTGTCTGATGTTTGTGATTAAGTTTTGAGTTGTTTTATATTTTAAATATTGTGGCGGTGAATTTTATCTTGGTTGATTTTAGTTTTAGTTTCATGAAGGATGGCATCGTTGTTTGGCATGCAAGTTTGTATAAGCACAAAAATATAGCATAAAAGTACAAGAAGACAATACTGAAAACTGTAAAAGCGTACCTGCCGAGTCTTCCTGTTCCACAACCTGAGACTCAATAGGCATGTTAAGGCAGTTTATATGAAACGGGGAAGTAAAATTTTGATTACCTACCTAACCGTAGGTCATATCTTGGTGGGTCCTTATTAATTTTATTAAGGATGATATTTTTCAAGAAAAATATATTAAGATTAGTAGATCTCCGAGGTATCCAACAGGTTAAGAGGAAGAAGCAGGTCCATGCTTCCCTCTTATCACCTAGTGAAAAGACTCGAGCTCACTTAAACTTATTATGTTGCTTAATAATTCATCCTATGAGCACTCTAATTCTTAATGAATATTGATGTATCAATTATCCCTAAGATAGGGTAATTATCATCTGTAATTTAATTTTGAATATTATGTGGGTGAAGACCCTTAAAGAGGCAAGTTAGTGTTATTGGAACACTTAGCCAAATTTTGAGTGGGTGAAGACCCTTAAAGAGGCAAGTTAGTGTTATTGGAACACTTAGCCAAATTTTGGTCATAATTGGGCTTGTAGTGTTTGAAAGATGTTTTAATTTTAATTATGTTTGTTTTTCTAATCCTCATTTAATCAGTATTGATTTAACTTAGATTACTACTAAGCCCTTAAGACCTAAGTGAGTGTCTTAAGTAGTTTTGAAAAGGTTAAGCTTTAGGTGGTCATGATTTATTATTTTAATTTCATTTGAAAATCAAATAGGGGTATTAAATTGATTAATTATTGACTTCAAAGGTCATACCCCTAAGTCTTAGGTTCATTTTATTTTAATAAACTTCTAAATTTTAATAATCTAGAAAATTATTAACTTATCATTTTAATTAAGAAGTGGGTTGGTTTCTACAAATTAACCCCTTGTGTTTCAAACATCCAAATTAAGATCAGAGGTTGCCCATTTCCCTCCTTGAATTATGCATAAATGTTAATTAAGGCTAAATTTCTAAAATTATACATTTGCCCTTAAGGCTCTAGCACTTCATAATTCATCAAATTTAATCCAAATGACTTTGAAATTTTTATCCTATCTCATTCGTGGGTCAATTAAGACATCAAAGGAAAAAATGTTATTTTTTGAAAATTTAATTTATATAATTATTTTCATGCAAAAATAGGATTTTTCAAAGAAATTTCTTAACATGACCAAGGTAAATCCTAATTTCTTGAAATTTTTACTAGAGGTAGACGTAGACCAAAGAAGCCTTTGGACCAAATTTCATGATTTTTTGAATTTTATTTGAATTTTAAGAATTATTTTAAGTTTTGGGCTATTTATTAAATATAAAATATTTTAAATGGGGAAAATTAAGTTTTGTATTTTTCAAAAAATCTTCCTATGGTCAAAGAACCTAGAGGAGAAATTTTATATTGTTTTGAGTTTTATTTGCTCTAGTGGAATTATTTTAGTGAAAATAAATTTTTAGCCTTTAAAAATTATTTTTAAGCTTTAAATTTCAGTATCTTTATTTAGAAAATTAGGAAAAATATCATAATTGTTCTTAAGTGCTTAGGAATCAACCTAGAACTTTTCCATGAATTTTACATTTTGGTAACTTTTATGGATTTTTAATTATTTAAATATTTAAAAATAGGCTAAAAATCAAGTTTTATTTTAAATACCATTTTATTTTTAGAAAATACTGCTGATCATAGAGAACTCAAAAAAAAAGTTTTTATAAATTTTTTAGTTATATTTTGATTTTAATAAATCCTTTAAGTGCTAAAATGATATTTATCTTTAAAAATTAACTTAAGTTACCAAATGAACTCAAAATGCTTTGAAATTTTTATGGTGAGTTCTCTGGATCCTAAACAATAGTAGAGATAAAAAATTAAGTCATTTTGTTGTTTGTGTACTTCAAAATTAATTTCAATTGTGTTTTAGGGTTGGTGAAGATTAAGTGTATTCTTAATGACTTAACTCATGAAATTATTTTCAAGGGGTCCTCTGGTCATAGTGAACCTTCCAAAATTTTCTTGGAATTTCCTGAGTAACATGCTAATTATCACGATTAACTTATGCAAAAAATAGACGTAAACCTGAAAATATGGATCTCTATCTAGGGACCTCCTCTAACTTTAGAAAAATCAGAGATGTTCCCTAAGACAGAGGCAACAACATGCTAAAATTTCAAGCTATGGTGATATTACTACATGTATGGAGAATCAAAACATTAAAATTAATGTTTAATTAATTAAAAATAAAATATGCATCAAATGGACTCCAAATTATTTCCAAATTGTTCTCCTCTGTTCACTGAGCAAGTGAGTATTTTTATTTTATTTTTATGATTTTCCTACACCAAGATATGAATTTTTAAAGCTAGGGTTATTTATTTAAATAAGAAAATTCCTACTTTTCTATTTAAACGTGTGGCGCTAACTGTATCCTAGGCAGCTCCAAAAGCATGTGTGGCGCGCTCTGGTTGGAGGCCATCATCCACGTAGCTGCTGAATCGGCCCATGGTTCATGTAAGGAAGCGTTGTCCGGCTCGATCTCCTTCATCCATCCGATACACGCGCGATCGGACGGCTCCCCGTCATTGTTCCCGATAGAATGATGCCGTGACCGTCCACACTAAAATCCTAAGATCTCAACCTAGACTCAACCAAATCACCTTGGGTTTGATCCTATCGACTCCTCTAAGTGAGACGAACATACCCATATGGTAATCATGCAATTAAATTAAGCCTAATCAAATGGAGAATCCAAATAGGCTCTCAAGGAGGAGAGGTTCAATACCTTGGCTCTGAGAAGGGAAGCTTCAATCAGAGAGTCTCAGCATGTTTTTTGAAGTCCAAAGGAGCTAGGGATTAAGCCTCTTGCTATGATGAATTGTCTATACCCAAATTCGACCAAGCCTGATTTTAGGTGTTGATCAAAGTCTATACTAGGGGCTCTATGGAAGGGGGATTTGATGGGGCATTGGCTTCTTTCAATGTTGTCAGTGAGTTTAATTTGAGTTTGGTGGATTTTATAGGTGTGGAGAGCTTTATCCTATCTCCGGTAAGGTTTTGAGCTAAAAAATTGGGCTTCGACAAGGGGATCCAGGGCAATATGGTGGTTGCGTTGCATTGAGGAAGTATCAAAGAGGCTTTGGGATCAATTTGGGAAAGTTTATTAGAGGAATTTTTAGCTCTCTCTCCATGGTCGTGGAGAGGAGCATTTTATAAAAATGGCCTTAAGCTTGCTACCATGGCCAATTGGGGGTAAAATGTGCTGCCTAGGTGGAGGGCAAAGAGGCTCTAAGCTTTAATTTGGATGAGGTGGTCTCTAGGTTTGAATTGGGTTTAATCCCATGGGGGAGGCTCTCAGTTTGGCCATTTTCCAACCATTAGGCCGGCTGGCCGGGTAGGGGAGCTGGCTAGGGAGGTCAGGTGAGCCAGGGGAATATGTCACAACAATTTAATGATTTTAGGCTTTATTTTGGCAAAAATATCCAAGGCTTAAACAAATATGGCATTAAATCCCTTAATTTAGGGGATTTTTGGTCCTTGGATTAGCTTAGGTGGTTTCATGGAGTTTAGGCTGGTCACTAGGGTCCAACTTTTGGCTGTGGAGTCATTAACTTGATGACTTTAGGATAGTTAGGCCAACTTTAGTGCATGGGTTCAATATGGGTCCAAGTGATCAAAACTTGGGTTTGGGCTAGGCTACCCATGTCAATTGACCCAATTGATTGATCAACATTTTGTAGATGATTTTTATGAAGATTTTTGGTGAATGGTTGAAGTAATTTTGAGTTTAATTCGTGAGTCAATTTGAGGGATTTTTGAAATTTGGTCAATTTGGGCATGTTGGGCTAGACATAGGTCTAGGTTGAGCTAGCCTTGGGATAAGTCTAAATTGAATGGTCCACATGATCAAGGGAGATGTTGTGAAGATTTTTCATGAAAACATAGAGTGGAAATTTTTGGGTGAAGGTCCTCAAATTGGTGAAGTTTGGGGACATAACTAATTTGAGGCAAAATTAGGGATTTTTGGACTTAAGTTGAATTTAAATGAAATTGGGGCTTCACTAAGGCCAATTGAAGGTCAAATTTGATGTGTAGGAATGATATGAAGATTTTTCAACGCAAATTGTGACAATTGGAGTAGGTCATGGGTTCAATTTGGTGGAATCAAGGTTTAGCTCAAAATTGGGTTCAAATTATGGACCAATTGGGCTCGGATTTGGTCTAGATTGGTTATATCAATAGTTCATTTAAGTTTAGAATTGAAATTGGGGGAAATTGAGACCATTTGGATAGACAATTGAGGAATGTTTGGGAAAAATGGGCCTTTAAAGGGTAATTTGGGGGTTTTGGTCAAAAGTGGTCAAATTGACCAAATTGGGTCATGTGATAGTTGAGAAAAATAAAATTGGGAATATTTGGGAGGTTTTCAGAATTTTTTGGGTTTTTTTTTGGAATTTTTGGAATTTTAGGCTAAGGAGGGGCACTTTCGGTAATTTGGCCAATTTTGGTGATTTTGGGTAGTTTGGGTGTTTTCAAGGTGTTTGAAATGATTTTTTGAACTAATTTGAGTATTTTGGTTAGATTTGGGAATTTTGGCCAAATTTGGGTTCACGAAGGTATCTAGGTAATTTGGGGGAATTTAGTGGCAAAAGAATAGGTTGGGTATCTTGGTAGAGTTGGAGTGCCAACCACCATCAATGAGCCATGGACCAATGGAAACCCCATTTTGGGTCCTCCATGTAGTGATCTTAGCCAAACCCTAGTCTAGGGCCAATGGATTTAGGAGACCACCTACATGAGTCTCCCAAAATTATCAAGGAACCAAAGTCAGGAAATCATAGATTTAGTGTAGTGAGTGATTGTGAGTGAAGTGAGTGCCTTAAGCCCTAAACCAACACCCATGGTCAACCCTAAGGTTCAGCAGCCCTAAGGGTAACTCATCTTGAGTTCCCCTATAGTGACCCCACCTACTAAGTGCTAGATGTTAGGACCAATATGTGGAACTTCAAGTTGAGTAGAGAAGAGTTTATAATTTCTAATGGTGAGGGTTTCTTGTCTAGTTTTCTAGGAATAGTACACAGGAAAGTTCTATGGCTAGACCTTAGGCTACTAAAGAGGAAAAAATAAACCTCAACCAAAAGTGAGGTCAACAAATGGACCCCCAATAGATGTGGTGTGTTGGGCAAGCACACCGCGTGTATTGGTGTTGACCTACGAGATAAAAAAAAACCTACAAAGTCCTAAGTCAACAGACCCAGATGTATGTGTAGAGTTATGTGTGTGATTTGTTTCTACTGGGGAATTAGCCGATGATCATCTGATTTGAATCAATGAGTAGGGATTCTCGCTTGGGATTGGAGAGTGAATTTTGAGTTATGAAATTTCAGGTATTTATAAAGGATGGGAGTCAATATATAAGTGCTGAGCCCGAGTTGGGAATTGAAAATTGGGTATCAATCCTGAAATAAAAATCATATGCCATAATCCATTTAAGGTGATCTTGAAATTGATTTCAAAAGATGAGAATAGGATGGTGTGGGAGGACCAAAAAGAGATGAAAACACAAAGGCTCACATCCGACTTAAAAGGTTAACAATAGTGTAGAAGACGACAACCATTAAGGATATGTCGCCAGAAAGAAAGGACTGTGCTAGTTCGAGTTACCACTGGGGAGTTATATTCAAACTGACGAATGATAGGGAGAATATATATGTCATGTTAGGAAGGAAAGCACTGGGACTCACATCCAACCCAAGTGATGATGAAGAAAATATTTGCTACATTGAGGAGGAAAGCACTAGGACTCACATCCAACTCAAGCGATGATGAAGAAAATATCAGCTACATTGAGGAGGAAAGCGTTTGGACTCACATCCAACTCAAGAGGTAATAAGAAAATATATGTGTCAAATTGGGAAGGAAAGCACTAGAATTCACATCCAACCCGAGAGGTGACAAGAGAATATATATGCTACATTGAGGATAAAAGTGCTGGACTCACATCCAACTCAAGAGGTAACAAGAAAATATATGCATCACATTAGAAAGGAAAGCACTAGGACTCACATCCAACCCAAGAGGTGATAAGAGAATATATGTGCTACATTGAGGAGGAAAGCGCTGGGACTAACATCCAACTTAAGTGGTAACAAGAAAATATATGCATCACGTTAGGAAGGAAAGCACTAGGACTCACATCCAACCCAAGAGGTCACAGAAGAATATATGTTCTACAATTAGGAGGAAAGCGGTGGGACTCACATCCAACTTAAGAGATAACAAGAAAATATATGTGTCACGTTAGAAAGGAAAGCACTAGGACTCACATCCAACCCAAGAGGTGACGAGAGAATATATGTGCTATATTAAGGACGAAAGCGTTGGAAATCACATCCAACTCAAGAGGTAACAAGAAAATATATGTGTCACATTAGGAAGGAAAGCACTATGACTCACATCCAACCCAAGAGGTGACAAGAAAATATATACATTGAGGAAGAAAGCACTGGGACTCACATCCAACTCAAGAGATAACAAGAAAATATATGCATCACCTTAGGAAGGAAAGCACTAGGACTCACATCCAACCCAAGGCGTGATAAGAGAATATATGTGCTACATTGAGGAGGAAAGCGTTGGGGCTAACATCTAACTAAAGAGGCAACAAGAAAATATATGCGTCACATTAGGAAGGAAAGTACTAGGACTCACATCCAACTCAAGAGGTGACAGGAGAATATATGTGCTACATTGAGGAGGAAAGTGCTGGGACTCACATCCAACTCAAGAGGTAATAAGAAAATATATGCGTCATGTTAGGAAGGAAAGCACTAGGACACACATCCAACCCAAGAGGTGACAATAGAATATATGTGTTACATTGAGGAGAAAAGCGTTGGGACTCACATCCAACTCAAGAGGTAACAAGAAAATATATTGATCACGTTAGGAAAAAAATATATTGATCGCGTGGTTCGTGGCTTCCATCCATCGAACAAAAAAGCAAATGACAAAAAGGCACATTTCTGAGAGAAATTTCCATTAATCTGCTCCAATAAAAATATCAAAGATCAAACATAGGCTGATGCCTGAAAAAGGTGCAACATATAGTACATATCAAAGTACATTCAAAACATCTCATGCCATGTATACATTGTAGGCTGAGTATGTTTGTAACATATCATGTTGCTGTAAAAAAAAAAGTGAACCCTCTGACCCTCTTTATCAGGTATGATGAGCTCGTGATCGAGCAGACCTTCTAAGCCATGCTCCAGGACAAGAGTTCCCTTCGAATGTACTTAGAGGTACAACCCTCTCATAGCTCATACGACAGTAGTTCTTCTAGCTCGGGGTCTGGCTGGAATCTGTATGATGCTTTGCTATTGTCCATTCTATCTAAGGTTACAGACACACTATGGTGTCGCACTCCCGGAATGTAGTTCTTGGCGACATCTGCTCTGTTTACTTTCAGAACTAAAACTGAACCAACTGGTAACAAAATTTATATGGATCCTCTGAACTCGTTAGTGCTGACAATATCAATCTCTTTCCCAAATAATATATTTCTTTTGCTTATGAATGAGACCGTGTAGAAGGGTCTTACAAAATCATGATGATCAATGTGAGGAGGTATGCAGTCTCCCTCGTCATATATGTTGATAATGTAGCTATTCGAGAAGCAGGTAGCTGGCAGTATGTTTCATCTGACCATCCTCTTGATCATCCACTTTATTATAGGAGGTAGTGGATCTACCTTGTCATTTCTGAGGATCCCCGATAGCTTTTCTTGTCTATCATTTGTAAAATTATAACAACAAACCGCAATGAATGATGATTCTTCCTTTTCCTCTCATCCATTTCTTCGGCTAAGAGTATGTTCTTTCCATGAGAAGAACCGCTCGGCCTCTATCTCTCAAATCAAAGATGCAGTCAAGAATGTTTCTTTTGTCTCCAGGCCTTCCAATATGTTGACGAATCTTCCTTAGACTTCCACATAGAATTCAAATTCTCTTTTATTCATCTTGCTTATTTTGTAGTACTCCATCGTACTAGGAGTCAGTAGCTGTCGCGGGCGCTCCTCCATTTGAACATTGGCAGGAACCCAAACTAGTGATGGTTGATCTGGAACATGAGATTCAACATCTAGAGGGATGTATGACCCTGGGCCCCATGGCTTATACTGCTCTGTACCAAGTGGGACGTATGGCTCTTCCATCAGAAAGTCTGGAGTCTGTGATCCATCGGTGGTGGAGGTATACTCTTCTAATGTACCAAAGTGTCGTAAATGTAGAACATTGCAATCCGGGCACTCTACAAATGCCCCTGTGGCTGATGTCTTTGCAGGTATCTCACTGTTGCACGTCGAGTAACCCGTGCATAAGGCATTTGAAGCTGAAAGTGTCTCTAGCTCTGTAATGAACCCTGGTTCTTCATCTTTAGTGAGTAGGCAAGAAGAAGTCTCTTTCATGTCTGGATCATAAATATGCCCCTCAGGAATAGGGGTGAGTAAGTTGTTTGTTTCTCTCTGACATCTGCGTTCTTCACATAGAAAAGCCCTATGTTTCCTACGGCTGACATTTTTGGAGTACAAAGGATCTGGCAGTCGTTCGTTATTGGCGGCTACTAGGCCTCCAGCTGGTGTAGCTATCATGGATGGCAGGCGGCTGGGCCCCTCCATCGGATCCTGCTCTATTATCATGTTCTTGCCATTATGTTATGCATTATCTTTGGCGGACACCCTCACTAGTGAACGCAATCCCTCTTTTTCTCAGCAACTGACTACATTCATGAGAGGACCTTTGTAGTCCATGTAGACTTGGTTAAAGTCCATGTTGAAGTCTATGGTACTACCTTGCGACACCATTTCTTCATTCAATGCGAGGCTCCAGCCATCCTTGAAAGCAAAGATCAGCCTCTGTCTCGACATTTTTCTGTAGAAGACAAGAAAAATATCAGTGGGTTGAAACTTGGCATGAACAAGAATAAAAAGAGTATTTATTGAAGTAAAATTTAGCTTTTTTGAGTGAATGAATTGTTTATTTATGTATGAATTTTATTTAAATTTTTGTGAAACATTATACTCAAAAGTCGAAAGGAGAAAATTTTAAGTTTAAAATTATTTTCTCAAAATTATCATTATATTGATTTTAATTATAAAATTTGGACCCGGTCATAGGTATTTGGCCACATAGATAACCCCAAAATAATCAAAGTTTCAAAGTTTTAAAGCAAGCGGAAGCAAGCGGCATCCAGTTGCATAATAAGTTTTTAGATATCGTCCATTTATTGGTAACATGGGTCTTTCACCCTGTAAGTACACTAACTAGTAGGCTCCTCATGTGTAGACCTTTTCAATGACAAATGGTCCCCCATAAGTTGGCTCAAATTTTGCACCTATTTTGCAGCGTGCAAGAGTAGGCCTTTTGAGCACAAGTATGAGGTCACCAACTTTGAATGTCCTTGGGCAGACCAATTTGTCATGGTCTTGTACCATCTTCGCCTGGTAAAGCTCCAAATTGTTGTGCTTCTTGTCATTTTCCCTCAAGACTTTCCAGTTCTTCAAGTCTGAGTTTTGCACTTTCTCCCGTTATGAATTGGTTGGCAACAGTAACTTCAAGTGACGGTGTCTGGATTTCTAGCGGTAGCACAACCTCGAACCCGTGCACGAGCATATAGGTTGTACACTGAGAGGGAGTCCTGAAAGTCATTCCGTATGCCCACAAGGCTTCAAATAGTTTTTTGTGCCAATCCCTTTTATTTTCATCCAACGTTGTCTTTAAAATCTGTACCAATGTTTTGTTGAAGGCTTCATCCAGACCATTTACTCTAGGATAGTAAATCTTAGAGTATCTCCAGTCTATCCCTTGTCTTTTAACAAAATTGTTGATCTTATGCTTCTGAAAGCTGTCCCATTGTCAGAAATTATTCTTCACGGTACTCTGAAAAGGTAGACAATTTGGCTTTTGAAAAATTGAAGGACGTGTTGTGTCGTAACCTCACGCAACGATATTATCTCTTCCCATTTGAAGAAGTAATCTATAGAGACAAGTATAAACCTGTGTCCCTTGGAAGATGGAGGGTTTATCGGACCTATTAAGTTAGTGTCCCAACACTCAAATGGCCATGAAGTAATAGTTGGGTGTAGTACATTCAGAGGCTGGTGTAAGACGACCCCATACACTTGGCATTGGTTATATTTTCTGACTGTATCCATCCAGTCGGACATCATTGTTGGCCAATAATACCTAAATCTCATCATTTTCATTTTCGGCCCTGACTGTGAGCGTCGCACAATTCAGCATGTACCTCTTTGATAATATTATGTGCTTTGGCTCTGCTCAAACACCGTAGCCACATATGGTCTATGGATCTTCTATATAGAATGTTTCCCATCAGGGCATAAGACATAGCCCTTCTTGTGATATGATGTGCTTTAGACATGTCTTTTGGCAGTTTTCCGGTATGCAAATATTCTATTAATGGCTTGCACCAATCTTCATTGTTGTCTGCAACTGTATTTAAGGTCAATCTGAGACAAGACTCGTCTTCCTTGCACTGTGATTTCAATGGAATCCTCTGGAGGACATGTCATTTCCTTAGAAAGCTTTGCTTGAGCATCGACATGAGCATTATCTCCCCTAGGAATCCGGTAGAAAGTCACATCAGGAATCTGCTCCAAGAGCTTGATTGTGTACTAATGATATTTTGCTACCCTTGGTTTGAGAATTTTGTATTGTCCGGTGACTTGCTGGATGATGAGTTGGGAGTCGCCATAGGTGGCAATGTTTGTTATATCCATTGAGAATGTCATTCTCAATCCAATGATTAAAGCTTCATATTTTACTTCATTGTTGGTACACGGCTCTGTCAGGTGGTATTAGAATCTCAAAATACCTTTATCTGGTGTGATAAAGATCAAACTGATCTCTGCTTTGCCTAGTATAACTCTGCTTCATCCTTTGTCTTTTTTGGCTAACAAAGCGCCATCGAAGTACATTTCTTAGCGTTGCATACTGGAAAATTCCATTTGTAGTATTTGCTCGTCTGGTAACTCATCATTGAGAGAGGACCCAGCTGGCAGTGGGTGTGCAGCGAGAAAGTCTGCTAGTATCTATCCCTTGATAGCACAGAGGGGAACAAAAGTTATATCAAATTGCAATAAGATCATTGACCATCTTGCTAGACATCCGGAGAGTGTTGGTCGGGTCATCAGATATTGTAATGGATTAACTTTTGAGATAAGGGTAATCTTATGAGAAAGCATGTAATGTCTAAGCTTTTGGGCGGTGAAAATCAACGCCAAACAATGCTTCTCAATTGGTGGATACCTTATCTCCATCGGTATTAGGTGACGACTCAAGTAGTAGAGTGCATTTTCTTTATCCTCATCATTAACTTTGGCTAAGAGGGCTCCAAGAGAGTCGTCTAAGGCCGCAATATAAAGTATCACCGGTTTCCCTGGGATAGGGGCTGCCAAGACAGGAGGTGTCATTAAATATTGTTTAACGCCCTCGAAGGCCCGCTGACATTTCTCTTCCCAAAGGAATTTGGTGTCCTTTTTAATTAATGCCGAGAAGGGCTGACACATACCTGTGAGATTAGAGATAAAGTGTCTCAGATATGCCAACTTCCCCTGGAAGGAACGTAGTTGTTTCAAAGTTTTAGGATGGGCATTTCCAAGATAGCTTTAATCTTATCCGGGTCGATCTCGATTCCTTGATGACGGACAACGAGTCTCAGAAATTTCCTGGAGTTAATGCCAAAGGCGCACTTTAAGGGATTCATTTTAAGGTCATATCGTAGTAATTGTTCGAACACGATCCTCAAATCGTACAAATGGTCTATTTTTTGTTTACTTTTGATGACCAAATCATCCAGTATTGGTGCTATTTTTTTGGTTGGAGAGTTGTCCATAAGAAACTATCGGTCACCGGAATCAAAATCCTATCGCCCACTTTGAAAGGACATTTTAATTTACATTACATATATACCTTTAGTTTTAGATAAATATGAAATCAAACTGACCCCATAATTTTCATAGTTTGAATGAAAGAGCATTGTACCTGAAATCCTTTATCTATCCCGAAGGATAACACAAGACTTGAGGATGAGGCTCGATCAAATAAACTAAGGAATATATGACATCCGTTTGGTCTGCGAAACCATTTTATTTTCCGACATGTTCCTCTATTTAATATAAAGATATAAATAGGGTTTATATTAAGCTGGGTTCGAGAAAAGCTTCCTATAAGGGCGAGCCTCTATAGTTAATTACATCTTAAATAACGAAAGTTACTTAAGAAGACTCTCGATAAAAATCAGGAAATATTATCTTCAAGGAATTTCAAAGGGAAGGACTTTTCAATGAGATCAGACGTAGAGGTGTGAAATGGTATTGGTTCAAATTTGGAACATTTTGTTGTAGCGTCCAAAGGAGGAAGAACTAAAGGATGTCATGGATCCAGTGGGGAACATCGGTGACTTCCTAAGCTATCCTAATGTTTGGATTCAGTTCTGAGGAGAAAGATTTAGGTGTTTCATCCTGCCAATTTTATTAGTTAGGGCTTACATTCGTGTGAAACGATCACACAAATAGCCTGGAAGATATAAAGATTTAGGTCATGAAAAATAAAAACCTCGGAATCCTAAGATGAGATAGGGCTTATATTATATAGTAGGGCTATGCAAAGGCCTAAAGATAAGGTGAGGATTTACGTTGCATAAGAAAGCAACCTCGAGGTTAGGTCGTTACAAACGACAACCTCGGAATCCTAAGACGAGTTAGGGCTTATATTGTATAACACTAGGTCGTGACAAACGACAACTTCAGAATCCTAAGACGAGTTAGGGCTTATATTATATAGCAGGCTATACAAAGGCCTAAAGATAAGGTGAGGATTTACATTGCATAAGCAAGCAACCTCAAAGTCTTATGGCTCTATTGTTTATATCTAAGGAAGGAAGATTGGTTTAGTAGGGGAAGATAGGTTTTGTTGTTGAAGATGGTAGTGCTGCCCACTATGCTAGCTTCAAGCTCCATGTCATGACGAGTTTGAGTTTTCTAGTGTGCCGAGTTATAATGTCAAATCAGGCGGCCCTATGGTTGAAGTTCTTTAAATTTTATGGGGGCATGTTAAAGTTGATTAGAGCGACATGGGTTAAGATCCCACAGTTCCCTCGTTCTGGTACCACTATTTTCTATTGGATTCACCTAGTCCAAATGAATTTACTAAACTCAACTTAATGAGTTCCATAATTTTATTTAGACCCTAAGAAGCTTCGTTAGCAACAGTAGGTTACCTCCTCCGAGGGATTCTCGATCATCCAATGGAGACGATCCCACAGTTCCCTCATTCTAGCACCACTATTCCCGATCATGCAATAGGATTTACGAAGTTTTGTGTGATGTTTATGATTAAATTTTGAGTTGTTTTATATTTTGAATTTTGTGGGGGTAGATTTTATCTTCGGTTGATTTAGTTTTAGTTTTGGTTTTGGTTTTGTGGCTATCCTGATAGTTTTAGTTTTCATGCAGGGTGGTAACTTTGTTTAGCATGCAAATTTGCAGGTATAAAAGTATAGTATGAAAGTACAAGAAAGACAACACTAGCATGCAAATTTGCAGGTATAAAAGTACAGTATGAAAGTACAAGAAAGACAACGCTAAAAAAACTGTAAAAGCCTACCTGACAAGTCTTCTCGTTCTACCACCTGAAACTCAAACATGTTACGACATTTTATATGAAACATGAAAGTAAAGTTTTGGCGACCTACCTAACCCTAGGTCATATCTTGGCGGGTCCTTAGAAGTTTAATTAAGGATGAGGTTGCCAAGCAAAATATATTAAGTTTAGTAGATCTCTGAGGTATCCAACAGATCTAGGGAGAGAAGCAGGTCCATGCTACTCTCTCACCACCTGGTGAAAAGTCTCGAGCTCATTTAAACTTATTATGTTGCTTAATAATTAATCCTATAAACACCCTAATGCTCAATGAACATTGATGTATCAATTATCCCTAGGAATAAAGTAATTATCATCTGTAATTTAATTTTGAAAATTATGCGGGTGAAGACCCTTAAAGATACAAGTCAGTGTTATTGGAACACTTAACCAAATTTTTGTCATAATTGGGCTTATAGTATTTCAAAGATGTTCTAATTCTCAATGATATTTACTTTTCCAATCCTTATTTAAAGGAAACTTGATTTAGTCTAAGTCACTACTAAGCCCTTAAGACTTAGGTGAGTCTCCTAGTTAGTTTTGAAAAGGTTAAGCCTTAGGTGGTCCTGATTCATGATTTAAATTTTATTTGAAAATCAAAATAAGGGTATTAAATTGATTAATTATTAACTTCAAAAGTCATATCCCTAAGTCTTAAGTTCATTTTATTTTAATAAACTTTCAAATTTTAATAATTTAGAAATTTATTAACATATCTTTTCAATTAAGAAAGTGAGGTTGGTTTCTACCAATTAACCCCTTGTGTTTCAAACATCCAAATAAACTGATTAAGATCAGAGGTTGCCCATTTCCCTCCTTGAATTAAACTTAATTGTTAATTAAGGCTAAATTTCCAAAACTACACATTTGACTTAAGGCTCAAACACTTCATAATTTATCAAATTCAATTCAAATGACTTTCAAATTTTTATCCTACCTCAAGAAAAAATGTGATTTTTCAAAATTTAATTTAATTTATATAATTATTTTTCATGCAAAAATAGGATTTTTCAAAGAAAATTCCTAACTTGACCAAGGTAAACCCTAATTCTTCTTAATTTTTAGTAGAGGCAGACCTAGACCAGAGAAGCCTTTGGACTAAATTTCATGGTTTTTTGAATTTTATTTGAATTTTAAGAATTATTTTCAGTTTTGGGGTATTTATTAAATATTAAATATTTTAAATGGAGAAAAATAAGTTTTATATTTTTGAAAAATCCTCCTAAGGTCAGAGAACTCAGAAGAGAAAATTTCATATCTTTTTGAATTTTATTTGATTTATTGGAATTATTCTTAGTGAAAACCCATTTTAACCTTTAAAAATTATTTTTAAGTTTTGAAATTCAGTATCTTTATTTAGAAAATCAAGAAAAATATTCTAATTGTTCCTAAATTCTTAGGAAGCAATTTAGAACATTTCCATAAATTTTATTATTTTTGTGATTTTTTTTTGGATTTTTAATTATTTAAATATTTAAAATAGGTTAAAAATCAAGTTTTTATTTTAAACTCCATTTTATTTTTAAAAATACCCCTAATCACAGAGAACTCAAAAAATAAGTTTTTATATATTTTTTAGTTATATTTTGATTTTTAAAAAATCATTTTAGTGCAAAAAATGTTATTTATCTTGAAAAATCAACTTAAGTTACCAAATTAACTCAAAATGCTTTGTAATTTTTATGGTGACTTCTCTGGATCCTAAGCAATAGTGGAGATCAAAAATCAAGTCGTTTTGTTGTTTGTATTTTTAAAAAATAATTATCTTTTTGATTTATGGTTTGTGAATATTAGGTGTATTTTGAAAGACTTAGCTCATGAAAAATTTTCATAAAGGCTCTCTGGTCATCATAAACCTTCCAAAATTTTCCTGGATTTTTCTAAGCAACATGCTAATTTTCATGATTATTTTAAACAAATAATTCACATAAACTTGAAAAATATGATTCTTTGTCTAGGGACCTCCTCTGACTTTGGAAAAACCAGAGAATTTTCCTTAAGATAGAGGCAACAACATGCTAAAATTTCAAGCCATGGTGATATCACTACATGCATTAAGAATCAAAACATCCAAATCATTATTTAATTATTTAAATAAAAATATATGCATCACATGGACTTAAAATTATTTTCAAATTATTTTCCTCTGTTCACTGAGCAATAGTAAATTTTTATTTTATTTTTGTGATTTTTCTACACCAAGATATGAATTTTTAAAGCTAGGGATCATTCTCTGATTTTTTAAAATCCCTCTTTATCTGTTTAAACCTACGACGGCTCTAAAGCTCCACGCAGTGCGCTCCCATTTGATGCCGCTATCCACCTCAGTGCTGACTCGACCAACGGTTTATGTTCTGAAGTGTTGTACGACTTGATCACGATCGTCCATCCGATACACATGCGATCGGACGGCTCCCCGTCATCATCCCCGATAGCCTAGCCCGAGAACCGTCTATCTTCTAGCCTTAAGTTCTCTCTCATTTCTCAACCAAATTGGATGAAATTTTTTTTAAAACACTTGTCTAGACTAGACAAACACATCCATAAGGTTATCAAGCCATGAAATTAACTCTAACCAAATGGAGAATCAAAAGAGGCTCGGGAGGGGGAGAGATTTTGTACCTTCGCTCTGAGAAGTGAAGCTTTGATCAGAGTGTCTTAGCATGTTTGTTGTGATCTAAAGAGGCTAGGGATTGAGTCTCTGGTCTTGGTGTAAGGCCTAGGTATGATTTTGATCACGGCCGGATTTGGGTGTTGGTCTAGAGCTATGATAGAGGCTCTGTGAGAGGGAAATTTGATGGGGCTTAAGCTTCTTTCACTGTTGTGAACGTGTGGGTGAAGTTAAATTGAGTTTGGTGGACTGTGGAGGTGTATTGAGCTCAAAATTGAACTCCGTCAGTGGAAATTGGTGAGGGAAGGGGATCTTAGAAAAGCTCTGTGGTCAATTTGGAGTGGTCTCTCTATGAAATTTTTAGCACTCCCCTCCATGATTGTGGGAGGTGCTTTTTATAAAAATGGCTATGAGGTGACTATCATGGCCAATTAGGGGGTGCATTGTGCTGCGTAGGTGGAGGCCAGAGGAGCTCTATAATTTAATTTGGCTGAGCTGGCCTCTAGGTTTGATTTGGGTGAAGTTCCATTGGGGTGGCTCCTAGTTTTGAGCTTCTCCAGCAACTAGGCTAGATGGCCATGGCAAGGGGAGGTGGTTAGGTGCTCAGAGAATCCAGGGGAATTTGTTAAAGTAATTTAATAGAATGGGGTTTAGTTTTGGTAAAGGTATCTTAAGCATGTGTATTTTTGGAAATAAGATCCTTTAATTTGGGGAACGTTTTGTCCATGACGCAACTAGCTTAGGTTAGTTGAGCTTTTGTTCAGTCTTAGGATCTAACCAATGGATGATGTGGAGTTAATTTGATGATTTTGGGGTAGGTAGGCCATCATTAATGCATGGGTTCAATGTGGGTCCAAGTGATCAAAGCTTGGGTTTGGGCTAAGTTAGCCATGTCAATTGACCCAATTGATTGATAAACATTGTGTAGATGAATTTTTTGAAGATTTTTTATGAAGGGTTGAAGTGATTTTGAGTTCAATTGGTAGGTCAATTTGTGGGATTTTTGAAATTTGGCCAATTTGAGCATGTTGGGTTAGACATGCATCTAGGTTGGGCTATCCTTGGGCTAAGTCCAAATTTAATGGTCCACATGATCAAGAGAGATGTTGTGATGATTTTTCATGAAGGGATAGAGTGAAAATTTTGGGTTAAGTCCCTCAATTTTGGTGAGATTTTGAGACATGGTCAATTTGGGTAAATTTGGGGCTTTTTGGACTTAGGTTGAAATCAAATGAAATTGAGGCCTCACCAAGGCCAATTGAAGGTCAAGTTTGATGTATGGGGATGTTATGACGCGTTTTCAACTAAAATTGTTGCCAATTGAGTTGACTATGGGTTGACATTGGTGGAACCAAGTCATAGGGCCAAAATTGGGTTTTTTTGGTTTAGCTCAAAATTGGGTTCAAATCATGGACCAATTGAGCTTAGGTTTGGTCTATATTGCTCACATAAAGGGTTAATTTGAGTTTAGAATTGAAATTGGGGGAAATTGAGACTAATTGGATAGGCATTTGAGGTAATTTGAGGAAAATATGGGCCTTTAAAGGGAAATTTGGGTCATGTGATAGTTGAGAAAAATGAAATTGGAAATATTTGAGAGGTTTTGGAAATTTCTGGGATTTTTTGAAATTTTTAAAATTTGGGGTAAGGAGGGATTTTTTGGTAATCTGGCCAATTTTGGTGATTTTGGGTAGTTCGAGTATTTTGAAGGTGTTTGAAATGATTTTTGAACCAAGTTGGGTATTTTGGGTAGATTTGGAAATTTTGGCAAAATTTGGGGTTCTAAAGGTATCTAGGTAATTAGGGGGAATTTAGGGGCAAAATGCTAGATTGGGTGCCTTGGTAGAGTTGGAGTGCCAATCACCATCAATAAGCCATGAACCAATGGAAACCCCATTTTGGATCCTCTTTGTAGGTTGTCTTAGCCAAACCCTAGCCTAGGGCTAGTGGGTTTAGGGGACCACCTACAGGAGTCTCCCAAAAGTATCAAGGGACCAAAGCCCAGAAGTTTAAGTTTAGCATGGGGAGTGATTGTGAGTGTAAGTATGTATCTAAAGCCTTAGACCAACAGCCAGGATCAACCCTAAGGTCCAGCAGTCCTAAGGGTGACTCACCTTGAGTTCCCCCATAGATACCCCACCTACTAAGTGCTAGAGGTTAGGACCAATATGTGGAACTACAAGTTGAGTAAAGAGGAGTGTAGAATTTCTAATGATGAGGATTCCTTATCTAGTTCTAGGAATAGTCAACAGGAAAGTCCTATGGCTAGACCCTAGGCTACTAAAGAGGAAGAACTAGACCAGTCAACAGGAAAGTCCTATGGCTAGACCTTAGGCTACTAAAGAGGAAAAACTAAACCTCAAGCAAAAGTGAGGTCAACATCCACGTAAAATTCTACTTGGTTGTGAATGAGGTCGTCAAAAATCTTCGTCATTGCCCGCTGATATGTTGCTCTGACGTTCTTTAGGCTGAACGACATCAGTGTGTAGCAGAAAATTTCAATCGTTGTTCTGAAGGTTGTAAGTTCTGCATCTTTGGGAGCCATTTTGATTTGGTTGTATCCCGACGATCTATCCATGAAGGAGAAAATTTCATGTGTTGAATCGATATCCACCATCATCTCTGGTATGGGTAGTGGACATTCATCTTTTGGACATGCCTTGTTCAAATCTCTGAAGTCGACACAAACACGGATCTACCTATTTTTCTTCTTAACAGGTACAATGTTAGCCAACCATGTGGGGTACTGTTCTTCTTTTATAGAGTTGGTGTCTATTAATTTCTTCTCCTCAGCGATGACTTATTGTTCTCTTTTGAGGCGCATTCTCCTGGGAACTTATTTTACTAGGGTTATATTCTTGTCCACCCTGAGTTTATGAACTGTAATCTCTGCTGACAGTCCTGACATTTCATCGTAGCTCCATACGAAACAATCTTTGAATTTTATTAATAGTT
This sequence comes from Phalaenopsis hybrid cultivar, assembly GCA_002079205.1. Lineage (NCBI taxonomy): Eukaryota > Viridiplantae > Streptophyta > Magnoliopsida > Asparagales > Orchidaceae > Phalaenopsis > Phalaenopsis hybrid cultivar. Next base: position 107,497 of record JXCR01130814.1, on the reverse strand, counting down.
TGATCAATTCTGCAGATTCTTCATCATTTAGTAGAGAACCTACAAATGTAGGTCGGGGTTGTTCTTGAGTCCCGAGGTTAATCTCTTTCAATTCATCAATGATAGATTTAATATCCTCCTCAAATTTTTGGAGAGCATCTTCTATTAGTTGATCCGTAGAGTCATCCTCTATATCGAGGCAATCCTCCTCTGACTCACTAGTATCAACCATGCAAAATTCAGAATAATCGATTGGTCCGATTATACCAAATCCGAGACCCTCTTTTGAATTTGGAGTTCGAATTTTACCATTCCATAATTTTTCAAAAATTTGAAATTTATCTTTTGGCATTTGTTTTGTTAAGTTTCCCTACTACCATTCCATAGGTTTTCAAAAAGTTGAAATTTATCTTTTGGCATTTGTTTTGGTAAGTGTACCTGTTGAATTAACTTTTGAACACAAGGCGAGAAATAACCAAAAGGCAATTCCATTAATTCATTAGGATCACATCCAAATTTACATGTTTCTTAAGCTCAGTAGAGGTAGAAGCACGATAAAATATTATCGGCTTTGAACCAAAACTATAAACTTTCTTAACAACTAAACTCTCAACTTTTTGAGGTTCGGAGTAAGGGTCATAGCATTCACATAGTGGTTTATCCGATCATACATTGTTTCATATTCACTTTTCTTTGTATCTTCTAGGGATATCTCATACTAATGTTTTTTTTGGTCTTGTCACCATTATCTCATCTTCAGAACTGTCCTCATCATCAATATTGATGGTTAGCCTAGTTTGTCAATGATTAAGAGGATCATTCCTCACCCACGTCCCTANTTCATTAGGATCATCATCCAAATTTACATGTTTTTCAAGCTCAGTAGATGTAGAAGCACAGTAAAATTTGATTGGCCTTGAACCAACACTACGGACTTCCTTGACATCTAAACTCTCGACCTCTTGATGGAGAATCGGAGTAAGGGTCATAACATTCACATAGTGGTTTATCTGATCATACATTGTTTCATATTCACTTTTCTCTATATCTTCTAGGGATATCTCGTACTGAGGTCTCTTCTGTCTTGTCATCATTATCTCTTCTTAAGAACTGTCTTCATCACCAACATTAATGGTTGCCCTAGTCCGTTCAACAATTAAATTGATCCTTCCTCGTCCACATCCCCAGCCTCGACCTCGGGTGCACGAACTAAAAGAACTTTTACCAACTCCTTGTAAGGGAGTGGTGGAAGATTGCTAAAGCAGAGTTGAATGGCCTCCTCTTTGTAATTCTTCTAATTCTTCATCTTTGTTTATGATAACTTAACAAGAGAAGACAATCCTCTTTGGAGGCGCGTAGTAGGTAGCATCATCGTGGATACCAACTTCATGCAGTGAAAATGATTGTAAGTCTCCTTTGATGCAATTTTATCAACCATCTTTACAGTCTTTGATGCATTGGTGTAGAGATGATGGAACCATATTGTGTTCATGAATCCATGGTCGACCCAACATAGGGTCTGTTTGGGGCAGCTGCAGCTTATCCAGCTTCTGCTGATAAGCAGCTGATTCTGATAATCTGCTGATGAGCAGCTGATCAGGATAAGCTGTCTGGCTGTTTGGTTTATGCGTATGGAAAACAANGACCTCAGGTGCGCGAACTAAAAGAACCTTCACCAACTCGTTGTAAGGGAGTGGTGGAAGATCGCTGAAGTGAAGTTGAATGGCCTCCTCTTTGTGATCTTTCTAAATCTTCATTTTTGTTTAGGATGACTTCAAGAGAGAAGACAGTCCTCTTTGGAGGCGCGTAGTAGGTAGCATCTTCGTGGATACCAACTTCATGCACTAAAAATGGTTGTAAATCTCCTTTGATGCAATTTTTTTGACCATCTTTGCAGTATTTGATGCATTAGTGTAGAGATGATGGAACCATACTGTATTCATGAACCCATGGTCGACCTAGCAGAGCGTTAAAAGATGTCTCGGCGTTGATGATATGAAATTTAGCTGTTGTCACGAGTTCTCCAACCTTCATAAGTAATTTACTTGATCCTTCTCCCTTTTGGTTAAATCCTCTTGACATCATTTTATCGGTCGTAAGCTCTTGAGCTTCAATATTCAAATAAGCCAATGCTCGTATGCTCATCAAGTTAAGAGATGCTCCAGGATCTACTAAAACTCTGGACAATAAAAATCTGCCGATTTTAATAGAGGTGTAGAGTGGACGATTATGGTCGGTGGTACCGAGCAGCAAGTCTTCATCTATGAACGTTATCCCGGGTTGTTCTTTCAACAACCAAACTTCATCTGAGGATGTGTTGGGCAACTGAGCTAAGAAAATCTCTGGGTCAAGCAAAGCTATAACCAGAGACTCTCTCATCTCTTTTTATAGGATCAGAGCATCGTAGTGTAGTCCACTTTGTATGAACCTTTGATTTTATCTTGATTATGTGGTTCTTCCACTAGTGGAGGTGGGGGTATCTCTTCTCGGGTCATTATCTTCTTTTTTTTATCTGTTGGAATTGTTCTTGGTGGTAACACTTTTCCGCTCCTTAAGTTAACTTCCGTGATTCTTCTTCTTGAGCTACCTTTATTGAATCTTTTGGGGTCTCTTCCTCTTTATCAGAAAGATCTAAGTTGATGGTAAGCGGTGTATCGTGATGCTCTAGAATTGGCTCCTCGTTAGTGTTGTTGTAAGCGGTTTCATTGATGTCTTCTTTGGACTTGACAACAAGTTCATCAGACTTGAGTACGATTTGAGGATCGTTTTGGGGATCAAGATTGAAGTTTGATTGTTCATAATTAGTTACATTATCACTATAAATAGTTAAAATGTAGTTGAAATCATAATCATTATATTCATAAGACCCTAGAGGGATAAAAAGATAATCATACAAAGCCAAAGGTTCGAGGATTTTCTTCCCCGAATTCGAGATAACCAATCTAGTAGAGGCAGCCCCTATCCTAGCCCCCATGCTATCAATCTTTGTAGCGATGCTTTTCTTCCTCTTCTTTGTCCTTGATGATGACGGCTATCCTGACAAAACCTTCATCTCGGGCTTGGTATGCTGCAGACTCTGAATGGAGGCTTGTCTTGATGCAGACTAGATCTTGTTCAGTATTTTCTTGGATGATCTACTCCAGACCTCATTCCATTCTTCATCTCTGTTATACGCAGAAGATTGTTTTTTTGGATCCTGTATTTGATTGAGGACCCTTTTGAGTTCATCCCAAGTTGTACTCCATCCATCTGTTCTAGTATACGGATCAATTAGGGAGATTGGCTTAGTCGAAATCATATTTATGGAACCTTTTCACGTTCTTTTAAATATTTTTTTGAGATTGTTATGTTCTCTTCTTTAAGATTCCTCTCGAGCCAGTCTTTAAAGATGAAGCATTTTTCTATAGTGTGCCCAAGCAACCGGTGGTATGGGCAATAATTTGGTTCATTCTTTTTATCCACCTCATTGGGCTTCTTCGGATCTGGTAGTTTGAACTACGACTTCTTCATCAAACTTCTGAATATTTTAGGCATATCTTCATCTTTTTATGTCGCTCTAACAGGGACATTTTTTTATCCCCTATTCGAGGTGATACTTCTTGAGGCGGTCGCTGGTTGGATTGACTACTCTATTTTTGAGCATACTGTCATGAAGACTGGTGAGGCTCTTCTGCATATATCTTCATCGGCTGTATTCCTTTGTCGATGGTCGCTACTAGTCTTGATTTCTTTTCGAACACTCTGGTTACCTTAGCCTTTTCGTGTGGCTCCATGTGCTTAATTTCCTCTTGAAGACGGCTGGCTCTACTGAGTAGCTTCTCGAAGGATTTGATGGTGGGTCCCTTGAGCATGAAAGCTATCGGCCCATGAATGTTCTTGGGTATAATTTCAATCGTATGATTTTTCTGTAGCTGAGGTTCACATTTAATACTAAGGTTTCTCCACCTCAAAATGCAGTCCAGTAAGGTTTCACTAGGCTTTTGTTTTTCCATCATGAGCTCTCCAATAGACACATGATGTTGTGCCCCGGCTAATCTTTTCACAAATATCTGTTCCGACTCGAAAAATTGTTTAACTGACCCGTTAGGCAATTCAACGTACCAGTCGAAAACAATTCCTGCAAGCTGCTTACGAACTGCTATATGCTATCTGGGATTTCCAATCCCATCAAATATCTTGAATTTTGGGGCCATAAAACCCTTCGGGAAAGGCATGGCATCAAATTCCTCCAGGTAAGGTCTACCCTTTAGAACCAATGCACCACCCTTAGACTGGGTTAAGGCATCCTGCACTTGTTAAACCATTTGCTTGAATTCATATTCTGGCATAGCACCTAATGGGGAATCCTTTCTATGTTGCTCATCTCTATTTGTTGAAGAAACCTCTCTTCTTTCATCTGTGATGTGTATGATCTTCGGTTGATTGATCTTTGGAGAAGCCAATTGCGGCGCTTGTGATTGGCTCTAAATGGTGGCCATAGCGGTCATGGTTGTGGTCATTTCTTAAATTCTTTTCTCTAACAGACTAACTTGCTCATCCCTTATGAGGACAGCCCTATGCAGTTCATCTACGGTGTTCTCTTCGGTGTGAGGTTGAGCCTCTCGCACAAATGTGGTGGATCTGGTTTCAATTACATGGACATCCATGAAATCTTCCTCCAAGTAATCATTATAATCAAAATTTTCATCATTGCTATCGATGGAAACTCCATGTTCTCGAGCTAACTCAGAAATATGGATCCTTAGTTTCTCAACTTTCTCTGTGATTATTGATTCCTTGATCTCTTTAAGATCTGGAGAACCCTGATGGACATCCTCTACTTGTTCCTCCATCTCTCTGGCTATTAATGTAACGATGTCAGATATTTCAAACCTTGGTTTCATTTCTTATCCTTGTCCCACGGGCTCACCAAATTGTATCGGTGCAGTGACCTTGGGTACCCATACCTTTTTCTTTTTGACGATGATGTCTCAGGATGGAGTGTCTTAGTAGAAATATCAGTATGTCGAGGGAAAGTATGCTCCCCATGGTGTAGACCGGCTACAGTGTCAACTAATCATCTTGTCTTTGCCTTTGTAGAAATATCTCCATAATGGGCGACGGGTAAGAATTTCAGACCTAGTCTTGACTTAACCGGTCGACGGCCTGCTATCTTCGGAGCAGTATAATCAATAGTAATTACTGCGGTATTAACTCTGTTCCCAAAATAAAACCAAACAGAGATGCGAGTAGGTAGCACTCAAGTTATCTTGTGAGTTTGTCCACCATCCTGCAAAATTTCCTTCATCATGCAAGGGGAAATTGCATGTTCCACTCGTTTAAGTAACTCGCTAACCAAACATCCTTCTTTGGTAGCTAGCCTTCTAAAAATTGCACTAACTCGGGTGATACGATTGAACTTCTTTATCTCCTCACCATGTCCATGAAGTGGTGGTAATGCGGCAGCGATTCTCCGGACAATCTCATATCCATCGGTATCCGTCAGAGGATGGAATCTACTCCCTCGTAGGAGTGGATAAATTTCCGGTAACACTTCTTCATCTTGATGAGGCTCCTCATCAATGGGTGTCTCCCTGGGAGCCTAGGCTTTAACGACCCTCTGAACCCTCCTGTTACGGTTCCTTTTTTGAGTTCGGGTCAGCGGTACAGTTCTTGAACTTGATCCGATTTCAAACACTGGTGGTGGGATAGTTAATCCCTTAGTTGGATCCTCAATAATTATTACTTATTTTCCCTTAGTAGTAGCGGGGCTAACAGGTTTGGTGTGTGCCATGATGGCAGTCGTCTTAGACCTCTTGCAGGTAGGGAAGTCTTGAAGAAAGTTCAGGTTGAATTCTATAGATGGTTCCTGTATTTCCGGTGTGGCGATCTTCATCACTACAAACAAGGCTTTCCCGAGGATGACCTCAAGATCTTCAAATCCGGCTCCAAATTTTATGGTAGGAGCAAGATTACGGGCTTCATGGCTTGTTGGCAGGTTGCAGGAAAAGGTCGGCGTTGGGTAGGCCATTACAGCAGGCTTGAAAATAAAAAGTTTCAGGGTTAGCTATTGGCCAAAAAACTCGCAATTTTTGTGCAAGCGCTGAAACTAGAGGTTGATCCGTAGACCGTGCAGGTCTTAATTTATGGGTATTTTAATTTTTTAAAAAAAAAAATCAAGAGGTGTAAAATTTAATTAATGTAAGAAAATTTCAAAGTGCGCACAACACAACACGGTTTGCAAAGTAGCAAATTAAATTTGGAAAGGACATGTAAAGTATTTTAGGACCCAGTGCAGGACCCATTTAGTGGCAGACAATGCCCAGGTGGAACTAGTCCACCAACACACCTGTTGGGGCTCCGACCCCACATAAAAATTTAAAGAGTCCTTGATGGCCTTCTGAACCCCTCTGTTCAAAGAGGGTTGAACAGCTAGTCTTGAAGTCCAAGAAGTTAGTCGTACTTTCCCAAGATAGAAATGGGTAAAGTATGCTAACAGAAGAAGGATAAGTTGTTCCAAGAGGAACATGGACACATTACCGATTCTGTGAAAATAATATTTCTTAATTTGAATGGAGAGAAAAGCTTGCCCCAGCGGATTTGCTAGAAGTTGTTGGTGCTATTTTTGGTTAGAGGAGTTGCCTGTAAGAAGCTATCGGTCACTGGAATCAAAATCTCATCTCCCGCTTTGGAAGAACGTTTTAATTTACATATCTATATTTATTTTTAGAAAAATATTAAATCAAAATGACCCCATATTTTTCATAGTTTAAATGAAAGAGCACTGTACCTAAAATCCTGTACCTATCCCGAAGGATAAACACAAGACTTGAGGATGGGGCTCGATCAAATAAACTAAAGAATATATGGAATTGGTTTGGTGTGTGAAACATTTGTATTTGCTAATAAGTTCCCATATTTAATATAACGAATTAAATAGGGTTTATATTAAGCTGGGTTCGGACATGCTTCCTATAAGGGCAAGCCCTTATAGTTAATTACATCTTAAATGACCAAAGTAATTTAAGCAGACTCTTGATAAAAATTAGGAAATATTATCTTCAAGGAGTTTCAAAGGGTAGAACTTTTCAATGAGATCAGATGTAGAGATGTGAAAGGGGATGGGTTCAAATTTGGAACATTTTGTTGTAGAGTCCGAAGGAGGAAGAACTAGGGGATGTCATGGATCCAGAGGAGAACCTCGGTGACTTCCCAAGCTATCCTGATATTTGGCTTCAATTTCGAGGAGAAGTGTTTAAGTCTTTCATCCTACCAATTTTACTAGTTAGGGCTTACATTCGTGTGAAATGATCACACAAATGTCCTAGAAGATGTGAGGGTTTAGGACGTGACAGACGACAACTTCAAGATCCTAAGACGATTTATGGCTTATATTGTATAGCAGGGCTATACAAAGGCCTAAAGATAAGATGAGGATTTATGTTGCATAAGCAAACAACCTCAAAGTCCTATGGCTTTGTTGTTTAATTCTAAGGAAGGAAGATTGATTTAGTTGGGAAAGACAGGTTCTGCTATTGAAGATGGCCGTGCTGCCCGCCATGCTAGCTCCGAGCTCCTTGCCGTGGTGAGTTTAAGTTTTCTAATGTGTCAAGTTATAATTTCAAATCAGGTGGTCTTATGGTTGAAGTTCTTTAAATTTTATGGGGGCAAGTTAGAGCTGATTAGAGCAACACCTGTTAGGATCCTAGGGTTCCCTCATTCCGACACCCCCTCTATTGGATTCACTTAGTCCAAATGAACTTATTAAACTCAACTTAATGAGTTCCATAATTTAATTTTGATCGTGGGAAGCCTTGTTAGCAACCGTAGGTTACCTCCTCCGAGGAATTATCGATCATGCGATAGAGATGTCTTAATTTAGTTGGAATTGTAGTTTTGTGTGATGTTTGTGATTAAATTTTGAGTTGTTTTATATTTTGAATGTTGTGGGGGTGAATTTTATCTTGGTTGACTTTAATGTTTGTTTTGGTTTTGTGGCTATCTTGATAGTTTTAGTTTTTATGCAGGGTGCATCGTTGTTTAACATGCAAATTTGCATGTATAAAAGTACAGTACGAAAGTACAAGAAAGACAATGCTAAAAGATGTAAAAGCGTACCTGGCGAGTCTTCTCATTGCACCACCTGAAACTCAAAAGGCATGTTAAGACAATTTATATGAAGCAGGGAAGTAAAATTTTGATGGCCTATCTAACCTTAGGTCATATCTTGGTGGGTCCTTAGAAGTTTAATTAAGGATGATTTTGCCAAGAAAAATATATTAAGTTTAGTAGATCTACGAGGCATCCAACAGGTTAAGAGGAAGAAGCAGGTCCGTGCTTCCCTCTTATCACCTGGTGAAAAGTCCCAAGTTCTTTTAAACTTATATTGTTGCTTAATAATTCATTCTATAAACACCTTAATACTCAATGAGCATTGATGTCTCAATTATTCATAAGATTAAGGAAATTATCATTTGTAATTTAATTTTGAAGATTATGTGGGTGAAGACCATTAAAAAGGCAAGATAGTGTTATTGGATCACTTAGCCAAAATTTGGTCCTAATTGGACTTGTAGTGTTTGAAAGTTGTTCTAATTTTAATTGAGTTTGTTTTTCTAATCCTCGTTTAAATGAAACCTAATTTAGCCTAAGTCACTACTAAGCCCTTATGACCTAGGTGAGTGCCTTAATTAGGTTTTGAAAAGGTTAAGCTTTAGGTGATCATGATTTATTATTTGAATTTCATTTGAAAATCATATAGAGGTATTAAATTAGTGAGTTATTAACACCCAAAATCATACCCCTAAATCTAGGATCATTTTGTTTTAACAAACTTCCAAATTTTAGTAATTTAGAAATCTATTAACTTATCTTTTCAATTAAGAAAGTGAGGTTGGTTTCTACCAATTAACCTTTAGTGTTTCAAACATCAAATTAATCAAATTCTTNATAAGGGCAAGCCCCTATAGTTAATTACATCTTAAATGACCAAAGTCACCTAAGAAAAATCTCGATAAAAATTAAGAAATATTATCTTCAAGGAGTTTCAAAGGGTAGGATTTTTCAATGAGATTGGACGTAGAGGTGTGAAAGGGGATTAGTTCAAATTTGAAACATTTTGTTGTAGTTTAAAGGAGGAAGAACTAGGGGATGTCATGGATCCAGAGGAGAACCCGGGTGACTTCCCAAGCTATCCTATTGTTTGGCTTTGTTTCTGAGGAGAAATATTTAGGTGTTTCATCCTGTCAATTTTATTAGTTAGGGCTTATATTCATGTGAAATGATCACACAAATAGTCTGGAAGATGTGAGGATTTAGGAGTTAGGGCCTATATTTTATAGTAGGGCTATGCAAAGGCCTAAAGTTAAGATGTGGATTTACGTTGCATAAGCAAGCAACCTCGTAGTCCTATGGCTTTATTGTTTAAGTCTAAGGAAGGAAGATTGGTTTAGCTAGGGAAGACGGGTTTTGCTGTTGAAGATGGTTGTGCTGCCCACCATGTTAGCTCCAAGCTCCTTACCGCGACGAGTTTAAGTTCTCCAGTGTGTCATGTTATGACGTTAAATCAGGTGGCCCTATGATTGAAGTTCTTTAAATTTTATGGGGGTATATTAAAGTTGATTAGAGTGACACCAGTTAGGATCTTACGGTTCCCACGTTCCGGCACCTCTATTGGATTCACTTAGTCCAAATGAATTTACTAAACTCAACTTAATGAGTTCCATAATTTTATTTAGACTGTGGGAAGCCTCGTTATCAACCGTAGGTTACCTCCTTCGAGGGATTCCCGATCATCCGATAGAGACATCTTAATTTAGTTGTAATTGTAGTTTTGTGTGATGTTTGTGATTAAATTTTGAGTTGTTTTATATTTTGAATGTTGTGGCGGTGAATTTTATCTTGGTTGATTTTAGTTTTAGTTTTGATTTTGGTTTTGGTTTTCATGCAGGGTGATATCATTGTTTAGCATGCAAGTTTACAGGTATAAAAGCACAGTATGAAAGTACAAGAAAGACAACGCTGAAAACTGATAAAAGCATACTTGGCGAGTCTTCTTGTTTCACCACCTGAAACTTAAAATGCATGTCAAGGCAATTTATATAGAGGCAAAAAGTAAGGTTTTGGTAGTTTTTCGATCCCTATGTCATATCTTGGTGGGTCCTTAGGAATTTAATTAAGGATGATTTTGTCAAGAAAAGCATATTAAGCTTAGTAGATCTTCAAGATATCCAACAGATTTAGACAAAGAAGCAGGTCTGTGCTACTCTCTCGTTGCCTGCTAGAAAATCCCGAGTTCTTTTAAACATATTATGTTGCTTAATAAATCATCCTGTAAATACCCTTAATGCTCAGTGAGCACTGATGTCTCAATTATCCCTAAGAATAGGGTAATTATCACTTGTGATTCAATTTAAGAATTATGTGGGTGATGACCCTTAAAGAGGCAAGTTAGTATTGTTGGAACACTTAGCCAAATTTTAACCCTAATTAGGCTTCTAGTGTTTGAAAGATGTTTTAATTTTCACTGATATTTACTTTTTTAATCCTAATTTAAATGAAACTTCTTTAGCCTAAGTCACTACTAAGCCCTTAAGACCTAGGTGAGTGTCTTAGTTAGTTTTGAAAATTTAGCCTAAGTCACTACTAAGCCCTTAAGACCTAGGTGAGTGTCTTAATTAGCTGAAAAGGTTAAGCTTTAGGTGGTCATGATTCATGATTTGAATTTTATTTGAAAATCAAAATAGGGGTATTAAATTGATCAATTATTGACTTCAAAAGTCATACCCCTAAGCCCTAGGTTCATTTCATTTTAATAAACTTCCAAATTTTACTAATTTAGAAATCTATTAACAATCTTTTTCAATTAAGAAAGTGAGGTTGGTTTCTACCAATTAACCCCTTGTGTTTCAAACATCAAATAAATTTATTAAGATCAGAGGTTACCCATTTTCCCTCTTGAATTAAGCCTAAATGTTAATTAAGGCTAAATTTCCAAAATTACACATTTGCCCCTAAGACTCTAACACTTCATAATTTGTCAAATTCAATTCAAATGACTTTAAAATTTTTATCCTACCTCATTCATGGGTCAATTAAGATATTATAGGAGAAAATATGATTTTTCAAAAATTAATTTAATTTATATAATTATTTTCATGTAAAAATAGGATTTTCAAAGAATATTCCTAACTAGACCAAGGTAAATCCTAATTCCTTGAAATTTTTACTGGAGGTAGGCCTAGACCAAAGAAGCCTTTGGACCAAATTTCAGGAGTTTTACTTAAGAATTATTGTAAGTTTTGGGGTATTTATTAAATATAAAATATTTTAAATGGGGAAAATTAAGTTTTGTATTTTTGAAAAGTCTCCCTGAGTTCAGAGAACTCAGACAAGAAGATTTTATATTTTTCTGAATTTTATTTGATTTATTGGAATTATTTTAGTGAAAACTCATTTTTAGCCTTTAAAAATTATTTTAAACTTTGAAATCTAGTTTCTTTATTTGGAAAATCAAGAAAAATATTCTAATTGTTCTTAAGTGATTAGGAAGCAATTTAGAAAATTTCCATGAGTTTTATTATTTTTGTGATTTTCATGAATTTTTAATTATTTTACATTGTTCTCATCTGTTCACTGAGCAAAAGAGTATTTTTATTTTAATTTTGTAATTTTTCAACACCATTTTTATGAATTTTTGAAGTTAGGGGTATTTAAATAAATAGGAAAAATTCTTATTTATCTATTTAAACAGCGCGACACCATGTAGATCCTAGGCAGTTCCGAAATCCACGCGGCGGGCTCCCATTGGACGCCACCATCCACCTTAATGCTGACCCAGCCAGAGATTTATTTTCCAAAGCGCTGTCCGGCTTGATCTCCTCCGTCCATCCGATACATGCACGATCGGACAGCTCCCGTCATCTTCCCCGATAGAGCCCATCCATTTGATACACACTTAATCAAACGGCTCCCCGTCATCGTCCCTGATAGAATGATCTCGTGTTCAATACACGCGCGGATAGACGGCATCCGTTCATCGTCCCCAATAGCCTTAACCGAGAATCACCACACTAAAACCCTAAGATCTCAGCCTAGACTCAACCAAATCACTTTGGGTTTGATCCTATCAACACGTCCAAGTGAGACGAACATATCCATACGGTAATCATGAAATTAAATGAAGCTTAATCAAATGGAGAGTAAAAATAGGCTCGGGAGAAGGAGAAGTTTTATACCTTTGCTCTGAGAAGTGAAGCTTCAATCAGAGAGTCTTGGCACGTTCGTTGGGGTCCAAGGAGGCTAGGGATTAAGCCTCTTGCTGTGATGTAAGGCCTAGGTATGAATTCGACCAAGCTTGATTTCAGGTGTTGGTCTAGAGCTATGGTGGAGGTAATTTCAAAGGGTAATTTGATGGGGCTTTGTCTTCTCTTGCTATTGTGAAGGTGTGGGCACAAGCAATTGAAGTTTGGTGGAGTTTCCAGAGATGTCATGTTTCTGCCCTAATTTTCAAGCTCAAAATTAGGGTTACACAGGGGGAATTAAGGCAGTGGAGTGATTGGAATGGGTTGTGGAGGTCTCAAGGAAGCTCTGTGAGTGATTTAGGAAGCTCTCTCTGAGAAAATTTTTAGCACCCCTCTCATGGTCGTGGAGGTGAGTTTTTTATAAAATTGGTCATGGGATGGCTCTCAGGGCACAAGTTTGGGTGCATTGTGGTGCTTAGGTGGAGGGGAGAAGATCTCTACAATTTGATTTGGATGAGCTAGCCTCTAGGTTTGATTTGGGTGAAGCTCCATGGGGGTGGCTCTCAGTTTGGCCATTTTTCGGCCACTAGGCTGGTCGGCCAGCCAGGCGGAGGTAGCTAGGAGCTCAGGGAACCCATGGGAATATGTCACAACAATTTAATGGATTGAGGTTTAATTTTGGCAAAAATATCCTAAGCTTAAGAAAAAATGGAATGAAATCCCTTAATTTAGGTGACCTTTAGTCCATGGCTAGTTTAGGTGGTTAGATGGGTTTTGGCTCAGTCTTAGGGTCTAACCAATGGCTGAGGTGGAGTTAATTTAGTGACTTTGGGGTAGTTAGGTCATCTTTAATGCATATGTTCAATGTGGGTTCAAGTAATCAAAGTTTTGGGTTGGGTTAGGTTAGCCATGTCAAATGACCCAATTGATTGATCAACATTATGTAGATGACTTTTATGAAGATTTTTTGTGAAGAATTTTGAGACATGGTCAATTTAGGAAAAATTTGGGGCTTTTGAACTTAGGTTGAAATCAAATGAAATTGAGGTCCTAACAAGGCCAATTGAAGGTCAAATTTGATGTGTAGGAATGTTATGAAGATTTTTCAACACAATTTGTGGCCAATTGAGTGGGCTATGGGTTCAATTTTGTGGAACCAAGTCATGGGGCCAAAATTGGGTTTTTGATCTAAATCAAAATTGGGTTCAAATCATGGATCAATTGGGCTTGGATTTGGTTTTCATTGGTCATGTGAAGAGTTAATTTAAGTTTAGAATTGAAATTATGGAAATTGAGACCAATTGGATAAACATTTGAGGTGATTTAGAGAGAATATGGGCCTTCAAAGGGCAATTTGGGGGTTTTAATCAAGGATGGTTAAATTGGCCAAATTGGGTCATGTGATAGTTGAGGAAAATGAATTGGGAATATTTGGGAGGTTTTGGGAATTTTTGGGATTTTTTGAATTTTGGGCTAAAGAGGGTTAGTTTGGTAATTTGCCCCATTTGGGGATTTTGGGTAATTTGGGTGTTTTCAAGGCGTTTGAAATGATTTTTGAAAAAGTTTGGGTATTTTGGCTAGATTTGGAGATTTTGCCCAAATTTGGGGTCCAAGGATATCTGGGTAATTTGGGAGAATTTAGGGGCAATAGGGTAGGTTGGGTATCTTGATAGAGTTGGATTGCCAACCACCATAAATAAGCCATCGATCAATGGAAATCCCATTTTGGGTCCTCTATGTAGTGGTGTTAGCTAAACCCTAGCCTAGGGCTAATGGGTTTAGGGAACCACCTACAGGAGTATCCCAAAAGTATCAAGGAACCAAAGCCTAGAAGTTCTGGGTTTAGGGTAATGAGTGATTGCAAGTAAGTGCCTTAGCCCTAAACCAACACCCAGGGTCAACCATTAAGGGCCAGCAGTCCTAAGGGTGACTCATCTTGAGTTCCCCTATAATGACCCCACCTACTAAGTGCTCGAGGGAGTGATTGTGAGTGCAAGTGATTGCAAGTGAGTGTCTTAGCCCTAGACCAACACCTAGGGTTAACCCTAAGGTCCAGCAGTCCTAAGGGTGACTCATCTTGAGTTTCCCTCATAGTGACCCCACCTACTAAGTGCTAGAGCTTAAAACCAATATGTGGAACTTCAAGTTGAGTAGAGAAAAGTTTGAAACTTCTAATGGTGAGGGTTCCTTGTCTAGTTTTCTAAGAATAGTTAATAGGAAAGTCCTATGGCTAGACCTTAGGCTACTAAAGAGGAAAAACTGAACCTCAACCAAAAGTGAGGTCAACACTATACAAGGAGAGTTTGATTTACATCAGATATAAGTATTGTCATGATATTTTTATTTGAATTTAGTACTTTCTTTGTATGGTTTCAATGAAAATTTCTTGTTGTTTCTCCATGTGTAGTGAGTAATTTTCCTTACTCTTACTTCTTGTAATGAATTAGTATGCATGTGTAGGATATATAATTGAGGAGAGTGAGAATATATTGTGATGATTTTACTTTTTTCTTCATTTACATGTAAACTTAATCAACTTGCATGTTAAAATTTGTTGTGAGAACATGTAATATCCGGGATGGTGTTGTCTCAATCAACTGTGATAGAATCACATGAGATTGTATGGATAAGAATGTAGTCCATATGGTTGAGTGCAAATAAATAAGAAAAAAAATTTTAATGGGTGTAGAATTAGAGGAATTTAGAGTGACAGGCTAAAGCTCCCTAATTTGGTCTATTGTTTTAGGTTTTGATGATAGATGTTAGCCTCCAGGTGGAGGGGTAAGAGGAAACTCTAGAGTGAGAGACAGTATCTTCCCTGCCTAGCCCATCTTCAAAAATATTCAAACTTTAGATTAACTAATGTTCTTGATAGCATCTCTAGTAAGGGTAAAGAATATAATTGCTCATATTTGTCACAATCTCTCTTACTACTTGTTTTACTTTTACACGTGTCACTAATTTCATTGTATGAGGAAGAGTACTTTTAATATATAAACCCCACTTTATGATTTTCACCAAGTATTTTAGTTTAGGAGTAGAAGTATTATTGTAGTGATAATTGTAGGATATAATCAAAACCAAACCTTTATCGACCATTTAAGCTAGGGCGTGTTATTCTAAACTAATTTTCCTTGAAAGCCAACGTGATTAACCTCAATCTCCGTGGGATTGATATTCAGGGCTTAATCAAAAAGCTCCATATTACTTGATAACGATACGTATACTTGCATAAAATCTCTACAAAAATAATTGAAATTTTACTTTACTTGGGATTAAGTTTTTGGTGCCATTACTGAGGATTAAAATCTTTAACTAGTAGTGTCAACTTCATAAATCCTTACATATGAAAAATATCAAGATGAATGGACCCCTCAGCCCCATTAATTTAAGTATGTCATCTGAATGGAGCATTTTGTGAAAAATTCTCCAGCTAAAAAAAGACAAAGAAGGTGGCAAGCAGCTGTTCCATATAGTCTCCCCCAAGGCACCTTATCCCAACTATGAATGCTGTTGTAAATGTGTTTAGTTAGACTCTGACTAATGTTTGCATGCTAGACGATTCTATTTGGTCTATTTTTGCCAAATTTTATTTTGGAAATGCTGACAACAGAAGACTCCTCCACCAGGGTTTGTAGAAGAAGCATAAACCATTGGTTGCCTATCCAAAAGTCAGCCACTTTAAGTTGGGGGTTAAGAACAATGGTTTTGGATTACAACAACCAATTAGGGCACTAATTTTCTAGCAAAAAAGACACATCCCCTCTACCAAGATCACAAAGGAAGAGTTTATCAGTCAAAGGCCTTGTCTTTAGCATATAAGCCCACAATCTAAAATGACCCAATTTCCTGGTAACTAAATCGTTGAATGTTCTTGTAGTATTTCCCTTTCATAAACTAAGCCAACAATGACGATTGATGCCTAAATTTAATCAACAATTTACAAAAGGTTGATGTTTTGCAGTTGTTGAAGCCTATTGAAGCCTAATCCCCTGACAAGAGTAGGCTTAGCTAGTTTTTCCCAGCTAGCCCAATGCATCTGTTGCCTCTGCCCTGACCATAGAAATTTGTTGAAGATCCTTTCCAGTCAGATTTGAGTGCTCTTTTTCATGGTGGTCATCTGCAGGATGTAAGATGGGAAGGTGATGAGGATACTCTTAAGCAAAGTTATTTTGCCTCCATCTGAAAGGACAGAATGGGTCCAACAGGAAAGCTGCTATGAAATTTTGCCCAACACCTCCTCAAATTGTTTGAGTTTTGATCTACCTTTAATGAGAGGAACCCCAAGATACTTTAAAGGAAAAGATGATTCAGGGAAGTATGTGAATTAGAGGATCCCATTCATAATGTTGGGGGTGAGTTTGCTGCTAAACAGAAGATTATTTTTCTTTGGTTGAACTTCATGCTAGAATGTTGTTGAAAGATTTGGAGGCATTTCATGACTTTCTTAACTGCAATTTTGTTAGCTCTAGAGAAAATCATTATGTCATCAGCATAAAAAAGTTAGATCTATGATGTTACTTGGCATGAGAATTTACTAAGAGACAATGATCCTTCATTCTAGACAAATAGTCCAGGGCTAGCATAAGAACTTTAGGGGACAGAGGGTCCCCTTATTGTAGTCCTTCGGTGGTAGTAAAATTCCCCCAAGATTGTCCATTGATAAGAATAGATTATACATTATTCTTTAGCCATCTGAAAATTAGAGCACAAAACTCAGTAGAGAATCCTCTAGCAGCAAGCACATCTAATAAGAATTCCAAGCATATGGTATCATAGGCTTTCCTTATATCCAATTTGTAGAAGATGTTACCACCTTTACAAGGCTTATCCAGGTCAAGCAAAAGTTCTTGGGCTAGGAGTACATTATCAGCAATAGATCTGCTTTTGATTAAAGTTGTTTGGTTAGAGCTGATAAGTTTGTCTAAGTGAGGTTGGAGTCTTGCAATATCTACCTTGCTGATAATCTTAGTGAACACGGGGATATATATATATATATATATATATATATATNATATATATGTATATATATATATATATATATATATATATATATGGGAAAGGAGCATCAGTAGGCTCCCTACATGTTAAAATAAAACATGAGAATACAATTCAAGGAGATAATCCAGGTTCCTCCAAAAAGATAATACAAAAACCTAAGCAAAAGGATCAACCTATTGAGGAACCCTCTCCAACAAAGCAAAATTAAAGTATACCAAAATTACAGGTATAAAACCCCAAACTAACTAACAGAAGTTGAATATGAGGAGAACAGCAGCTGTAGAGGACCATCAGAAATCCCAATGAACTTTAAGATTTGGAAACCAGCATTCAGGTCTGCAATCTAAGGTAGGGTATTTGAAGTTTGCTTCCCTTTAGTAACAGATTAAGGGGGAGGGAAGGGGAAGTGGAGACCTCAGCATGATTCGAGTTAGCACCCTCCAAAGCCAAAAAATTAGCAGGCCTAAGTTCTTGTCTTAATACATATTAATACATAAGAATTTTGAGATAAAATTCTCGGCAAGAGTAGCTGTTGAAGTCCAATCCCTCAGCAAGTGTAGGCTTAGCTAGTTTCTGCCAGCTAGCCCAATGCATCTGTTGCCTCTACCCCGACCATAGAAACTTGTTGAAGAACCTTTCCAGTTTGATTTGAGTGGTCTTCTTCATGATGGTCATCTACAGGATGTAAGGTAAGAAGGTGGTGAGGATACTTTTAAGTAAAGTGATTTTTCCTCCATTTGAAATGAAAGAATGGGTGCAACAGGAAAGTTGTTATGAAATTTTGGCCATCACCTCCTGAAATTGGATGAGTTTAGATTTGCCTTTAATGAGAGGAACCCCAAGACACTTTAAAGGAAGAGATGATTCCAAGAATTCTATGAATTGGAGGATCCAACACTTAATGATGGGGGTGAGTTTGCTGCTATACAAAAGATTACATTTGCTTTGGTTGAACTTCATACTAAAATGTTATTAAAAGAGTTGAAGGCATTTCATGACTTTCTTAATTGCAATTTTGTTAGATCTAGAGAAAACCATTATGTCATCAGCATAAAAAGTTAGATCTAAGATGGTACATAGAATGAGAATTTGCTAAGAGACAATGATCCATCGTTCTAGACAAATAGTCTAAAGCAAGAATAAAAACTGTAGGGGATAGAGGGCCCTCTTGTTGTAGTTTTCTGGTGGCAGTAAAATTCCCCAAGATTTTCCATTGATAAGAATAGAATGTACATTAATCTTCAGCCCTCTGGAAATTAGAGCACAAAAGTCAACAGAGAATCCCCTAGCAACAAGAACTTCTAATAATAATTCCCAGCAAATGGTGTCATAGGCTATCCTTAGATTTAATTTGTAGATGATGTTGTATCCTCTACAAGGCATATCCAGTTTAATAAAAAGTTCTTGGGCTAAAAGTACATTATCAATAATAGATCAGGCCTTGATAAAAGCTATTTGGTTAGAGCTAATAGGCCTGTCTAAGTAAGGTTGGAGTCTTGCAACAATTACCTTGTTGATAATCTTAGTGAACACATGTATATATATACTCATCTATGGATTGAGGTGGATTACACTGTACTCATTGATTTGCTAGAGCATGAGAGACAGTCATCTTGGCATCACTCCTACTGGTTACAGAAAATCAAATTAGTAAGCTCCCAGGCCACCACACAATTTTCATTCAACTACAGAGAAGGGAACATACCTGCTGACTGACTTGCCAGATATGGGCTAAATTCTAACTCCATCTCTGTATCCTGCACCCCACCTCCCCCTCTTAGTTTTTTGCTTTTTGGGGACCTTCTTCATGTTCCCCATTTTAGAATTGTAAACTGAATTATCTTTAATAGATGGTCTTTTCTTTTATATTGATGAAATATTACTTACAAATGATAGTGTTCAGACTGATAATCAGGAGAGCCTCATAGCTCCACTTCTTCAGGAAGTATCCGGTGTAGAGGCAACTCATACTTCACATATACTAGAACCTATTGTGGGTACTACTGTTGGTATTCCTTCTGCTTCAGCTCTACTACCCCCATCAGACTGATTCTTAGGATGAGGAATGTCAGGTCTATTCCAGGAGGAAGAAGAAGAATGGAGGCTGACTCTAGCTCGGAAGCATATTGGATGATACATTGGTTACTACTGACAATGACAATCATCTTACCAACTTATTAGCTTGCTACTTCCCTTAAACTAGAGGCAGAGACATGGCCAAATTGGGTCGCTCTCTAACCACTTGATACTATGTATTTCGACACTGTTAGGCTTTTTATTTTAGCATCTAATGTATTTTCTATTTTTTCTTGTTTTGAAATCTTTTGTGTGGACAGGGTGTCATGATTGGGCATTTGGGCCCTTCTACACATTGTATCTGTATCTTTTTTTCTATTTAATATATTAACCTTTTTTGGGATTTCAAATATATATATATATATATATATATATGTATATATATACATATTTTAAAGTAAAAGAGCTAAGCTATAGCTCCTTACATGTTAATGTGAAAGTTGGATTACAAAATGAGTGAGAAGATCACTCAAACCACATCCTTCCCATCTATCTAAGTTA
>JXCR01130814.1:69769-87702 GCA_002079205.1 Phalaenopsis hybrid cultivar | reverse complement strand
ATATATATATATGTATATATATATTAAAATTTTAATGTCAAATATTAATACATAAGAATTTTATGATAAAATATATAAACAACCATTACATATAATACAAAATTTTCCCCTGCAAAACATTTCAAATATATATTATAGCTAGAAATAATTATCAAGAGTTTAAGAGTGCGAAAAATATTTGGATACACGGTTCAAGTCACTAATTAATTACCTCTTTTCTTGAAAGTTTGAAAAGACTTCGAATTAGCAAGCCATGATAAGAAGTGAGATGGATACAACAAACGAGTCGTATAAGTATGAACCCACCTCACCTCTCAAAGAGGTGTCCATCATCACAGATGGCCTCACAGAAGGAAGAAATTATTACATAAGGAGTACGTATGCAGCACTACGTACGGACTCCAGTAATATACCGCCATGTATGCTATATCAGACTCATCTCCATCAAAGATTATTGAAGTAGAACCATAGAGGTTATTAAGAGGGTAATTGGGGGGTTATTGGAGCATTAATTCTAATAACGTAGCAATAACCTCTTGAAAATCTCCCAATAACTTTCGTTGTTACGCTTTTAATAACTTTCCAATAACCTCCGCGATTCCATTGACAATAATCGCGTAATAACATCCTCTCCATAATTCCCGCAATAACCTCATTATAACACCCCAATAACCCCTCAATAATCTTTGCGGTTTCACTTCAACAATCTTTCAATAACCTCCATATGATGACATATTGCTAGAAGTCCACACGCAGAGTTGCATAAGTGCTCCGTATAAAATAATTTCTCCAAAGGAGAAGGAATTGGTACGAACTGTAATATCATCCAATTAGGACGAGCATACTTTGGATTCAAGCCGAGCAACTGACAATCCTCATAACACTAAGAACCTGAAGTCATTCAGTTTGGAGCAATTGAGTTAAAATTATGCGAAAATAATGAAAAGAGAGGTTAAAAAACAAGAAGATGTTAGTGTTGATTTCTCATTTCTATGTATTGTAAACCCTTTCTAGTAATTTCACTCCACATTCAGAATGAGCAAACCGGTTTGTCAACCTTATGCAAGGAAATCCTTTGATATAAAACTGAGAAAATGACGTACGCAACGCTGCGTACATAATGAATGTTATTTTTGTGTTATATCCCCTAAAATCTTCATGTAATTTTCATATAACTTATATGTAACTTCGGGTGAAACTTACTTATGTTGTACAAGGAAATATGTTGTATTCAGGTTACATGAATCTCCCTTTAAGCAAATTTTTCTCTATAAAACTGCATTCGTTGCAGCCCGTACTTCCTCTTCCCCACGTAAAAATTTCTTCNAAGACATCAGAGTAGAAAATGTGATTTTTTGAAATTTAATTTAATTTATATAATTATTTTCATGCAAAAATAGGATTTTACAAAGAAAATTTATAACTTGACCAAGATAAATCTTAATCTCTTAAACTTTTTACTAGATGTAAACCTAGGCTAGAGGAGTTTTTGTACCAAATTTCATAATTTTTTGAATTTTATTTAAATTTTAAGAAATATTTTAAATTATGGAGTGTTTATTAAATATAAATTATTTTAAATGGAGAAAATTAAGTTTTATATTTTGAAAAGTCTTACTGAGGTCAAAAAAACTCAGAATGGAAAATTTTTTTATTTTTCTGAGTTTTATTTGATTTTTTGGAATTATACTTAGTGAAAACCCATTTTAGCCTTTAAAAAATTATTTCTTAATCTTTGAAATTTAGTATCTTTATTTAGAAAATTAGGAAAAATATTCTAATTATTCATAAGTGGTTAGAAAGCAATTTAGAACATTTCCATGAATTTTATTATTTTTATGATTTTTAGGGATTTTAATTATTTAAATATTTAAAATAGGTTAAAAATTAAGTTTTCATTTCAAACTCCCTTTTCTTTTTAGAAAATACCTTTGATCACAGAGAACTAAAAAAAATAGTTTTTACAAATTTTTAAGTTACATTTTTATTTTTAAAAAATCATTTTAGTGTCAAAAAATGTTTTTTATCTTTAAAAATCAACTGAAGTTACCAAATAAACTCAAGATGCTTTGGAATTTTTATGCTGAGTTCTCTGGATCCTAAACAATAGTTGAGATAAAAAATAAAGTCATTTTGTTGTTTGTATTTTTCAAAATTAATTATTTTAGTGATTTAGGGATTGTAGAGATTAGGTGTATTTTGAATGACTTGGCTCATGAGAAATTTTTCTAAAGGCTCTTTGGGCATCATAAACCTTCCAAAATTTTCTTGGATTTTTCTAAGCAACATGCTAATTTACATGATTATTTTGAGCAAATAATGCACATAAACTTGAAAAATATGATTCTCTGACTAGGGATCTCCTCTGACTTTGGAAAAATAAGGGAATGTTCCCTGAGACAGAGGCAACAACATGCTAAAATTTTAAGCCATAGTGTGATTACTACATGCATGGAGAATCAAAACATCCAAATTAGTATTTAATTAATTAAAAATAAATTATGCATCAAATGGACTCCAAGTTATTTCCACATTGTTCTTCTCTGTTCACTAAGCAAGCGGGTATTTTTATTTTCATTTTTGTAATTTTTCTACACTAAGATATGAATTTTTAAAACCAAGGATAAATTTATGATTTTTTAAGTCCCTATTTATCTATTTAAAAGTGCGGCGCCACATCAACCTAAGACAGCTCCAAAGCTCCACGTGGAGCGCTCTTGTTTGACGTCACTGTCCACCTCATCGCTAACTCGGCCCGCTGTTTATGTTCCGAAGCGCTGTCCGGCTTCATCTCGACCATCCATCCAATACACGCTTGATCGAACGACGCTCCGTCATCATCCACGATAGCCTAGCTCGAGAACCATCCATCTTCTAGCCTTAAGATCTCTCTCATTTCTTAACTAAAGTAAGTAAATTTTTATTTAAAATGCTCGTATATTGACCAAAGGAAAATATATTGAGATTTTCATACCTATTTTACACTGTTTTTGATGATATTACACTTTAAATAAGGGTAATTTTTATGTTATATTGTAGGTATGATGAATTATGGTCATTGGAGCAAAAAGAAACAAAAACGGTGCAATTTGGAGAGAAAACGAGCAAGAAATGAGATTTTACCTTGTCACCTTTCGATAAGTCTTTCGATGCTTAATATATTTTAGACTTCTTGCATATTTTTGAATGAGATTACACTTTAATGGAGGATTGTTTTTATGCTTATTTTGTAGGGCTATCTGTTAGGAATGCAACACAACTAAAATGGAGCGAAACGGAGCTAAAACGGAGCCAAACGGTGGAGCTGTGCAGTCTGCCCGCCGACAATACCAAAATGGCGCCGACGGAGAGATTTACCCGAGAAGACCAAAAAATGACAGAAAAACTCACCGACGGTGCCCTCGAGCCCGCCGACGGCGCCCGGGACGGTTATGGGTCGAAATTCAACGTATTTAGACACTTTTTGAAAGGATTCTTGTGGCAACTCTTCAAACTTCGTCCCTATCCTTTAAAAGAACAAATTTATGGGCTTTTTGGTGAGAGGAATGTTAGGAAAAGTGTGGAGAAAGTTTAGTTTTCTTAGAATAGGAGTAGAAATGTAGATTTCTACCCTTTGGAGAGATTGGAGAGGGGATTTTGAGAGATTTTGTAAGGAATGTTCTAGCATTGCATGGATCAGCGGGAGACTTTGTGGGAGAGATTTTCTTCTTTCTTTCAAATGAAAAAGCTAAGTATTGTGCTCTTCATTGGTTTTGTAAACACTTATCTAGTGGATTTGCTTTGGTTAAATGAAGTTTCCGTTGTGTTTTTTTCGGAGAGATTTTCTTCTTTCTTTCAAGGGAAAAAGCTAAGTATTGTGTTCTTCATTATCTTATTAAAGGAGATGTTCTAGCATTGCATGGATCGGCGAGAGTCTTTGTGGGAGAGATTTTCTTCTTTCTTTCAAGGGAAAAAGCTAAGTATTTTGTTCTTCACTTTCAAGGGAGAAAGCTAAGTATTGTGTTCTTCATTATCTTATGGTTTTGTAAACACTTATCTAGTAGAAGTTTCCGTTGTGTTTTCTTCGTGCTTTGTGATGGGCTTCTCTTACTCTCTCTTCTTGTTGAAAAATANAGAGATAAGTTATTTACTTGTTGTAGTTTGTATGACTTTGATTTTAAATATGAATTCTGAGTTTTGTTGTGCTTTCCCCAAGAGATCTAAGTAGTTTTCTCTGTCTTTCTCCTGTCTCGAGATTTGTGAAATATGATTTGAATTGGTGAAGCCATAAAAATGTTTAAGAAATTGTGATGATCTTTTCACTTTGATTTTAATTTACTTTCAATTGATTTGAATTGGTGAAGCCATGAAAATGTTTAAGAAATTGTGATGATCTTTTCACTTGGATCGTAATTTACTTTCAATCTGGTCAATTGATTTGTTAAAATATGTTGAGTTTTACAACTAAAGTGAAGATTACATCCAAGATTTAGGGAGGTCAAAGCCCTTGGAAGTTGGGTGCAAATATATAGGAAAATAATATTATCAGGCGTAGATTTGGAGATTTTAGAGTGACAGACTAAAATCTACAATTCGGTCATATCGTTTGGGTGCTGAAGTGTAGATGTTAGCCCTCAAGCGAGGGAAATGTGGGAGCTTTGAAGTGAGAGCCGGTATCCTCCTAGCCTAGCCTNATTATCAATGTGATGGCTTTTACTTGCACTTTATTTACATTACAATAAAGGCCTGTTGTAGTGTTAAAGTTCATTGTAACTGCATTAAGATCCGAGAGGGCTGTGTAATTCTCACTAAAGTAGAGCCAGATTTAGATTCCATGAATGGTTAATTTCATGGGAGTTGAATGCAAATAAATAAGGAAATATACTTTGATGGGCGTAGAATTGGAGTTTTTATGGTGACAAACTAAAATCCCCAATTCGGTCCTATTGTTTGAGTACTGAAGTGGAAATGTTATCCCTTAGGCGAGGGANTTCACTTTATCCATTCACTATAATTTCTTGATAAGGAGAATGATACTTTCTTATATATTGAATATCACATTTAAACCCTCATTAATATTATTCGTTATTTAATAGTTATTAAAATTGTATATTTATTGCAATTGCCTATTAGTGACAGATAAGCAAATTGAACTTTGANTAGTCAATGTTCTTTATGCCTGGACCAAAGGGTAAAAAATAAGATTGCTCCTATTTGGCACATACAATATTTCATGCATCTCATTCCTTTGCATTATCCAATTCATTACATAAGAATAGTAGTTTGTAATATCTCAAAATTCTCCAAACAAATTCATCCAAAAAGGGTTATCTTTAGAATTAATATTTGCATTTAGTTATAGTTAATATCTTTACATTTAACACTTACATTTAGGAGTTGTTGCTAGATAAAATATCATTTTAATCAACATTCCAAACTAAGGAAAAATTGTAGTAANTCTATAATTTCTTGACAAGGAGAAGGATGCTTTCTTATATATTGAATATCACATTTTAACCTTCATTAGTATCATTAGTTGTTTAATAGTTATTAAAATTACATATTTATTTCAATTGTTTATTTATGGCAGATAAGCAATTTGAACTTCGTTGTTGTGATTAAAGTATTATTTTTTCTAAAATCTTAGTTTCTAGTTCTAAACTTACTCCCTGTGAGATCGATATCTAGGACTCCATTAGAGCCCTATATTACTAGAGCGATACGTATACTTGTGTTGATAAGTGTGACTTTATATATATTGAATTATTATTTCATCCATATTTATCAAATCTATAACTGTTATTAAAGATTTGGTATAGTTACTGAGGAAGTAAATCCTTTAGCAGAAGTATTAACAACTTATATTTTTAAGCATATATAAAGTCGCGGTCAGTGACAAGAGAATATATGTGCTACAATGAGAAGGAAAGCACTAGGACTCGCATCCAACCCAAGAGGTAACAAGATAAAAATGTGTGTTGCTTTAGAAAAGAAAGCACTAGGACTCACATCAAACCCAAGAGGAGACAAGAGAATATATGTGCTACATTCAAAAGGAAAGCACTAGGACTCACATCCAACTGAAGATGTAACAAAAAAATATGTGTGTCACACNTTTGAATTGATGAAGCCATGAAAATGTTTAAGAAATTGTGATGATCTTTTCATTTCGATCTTAATTTACTTTAAATTTGGCCAATTGATTTATTAAAATATGTTGAGTTTTACAACTAAGGTGAAGATTACATCTAAGATTCAGGGAGGTCAAAGCCCTTGGAAGTTGGGTGCAAATAAATATGGAAATAATATTATCAAGCGTAGGATTGGAGATTTTAGTGACAGACTAAAATCCCCAATTCGGCTCTATCGTTTGGGTGCTCAAGTGTAGATGTTAGCCCTCAGGTGAGGGGAACGTGGGAGCTCCAAAGTGAGAGCCGGTATCCTGCCAGCCTAGCCGCAGATTCAGTAAACAAGCATAGGATTAGTCAATGTTCTTTATGCTTGGACCAAAGGGTAAAGAATAGGAATGCTCCTATGTGGCACAATATAAATTGAACTAATTCACTTTATCCATTCACTATAATTTCTTGACAAGGATAATGATGCTTTCTTATATATTGAATATCACAATTAAACCCTCATTAGTATCATTAGTTATTTAATAGTTATTAAAATTACATATTTATTTCAATTTCCTATTAGTGACAGATAAGCAAATTAAACTTCGTTGTTGTGATTAAAGTATTGCTTTTCTAAAATCTTAGTTCGCAGTTCTAAACCACTCCCTATGGAATCGATATCTAGGACTCTGTTAGAGCCGTATATTACTTGAGCGATACTTATACTTGCGTTGATAAGTGTGACTTTACAATTATTGCATATTTATTACGTCCATATTTATCTTATATTTTAAGCATATAAAAAGTCGCTGTCAATAATCACTCTCGGCATTTCGTATCTAGTGAAAATATTTTTCATTAAAAATCTTGAAACAATTTTAGCATCACAACGAGGTAAAGCTTATGCTTCAATCCACTTTGAAACGTAGTTGACTAAAGAAAAATATATTGAGATTTTGATACCTATTTTATACTGTTTTTTATGATATTGCACTTTAAAGAAAGGTATTTTTGATGATTTGTTGCAGGAATGATGAATTAGGGTCATTGGAGCGAAAAGATGCAAAAATGAGCGAATTTGAAGCGAAAAAGACCACAATGTGAAGAATTGAACTAGGGCGCATATGGCGCCATCGACCCCGCTGACAGCGAGATTTTCCCTAGACTCCAAAACTAATTCATTATGAAGGTCCGCCGATGGCGCCCTCGAGGCCGCCGATGGAGAGCTCGGCGGTTATGCCCAATCAGGCTTTGGATAAGGCCAAATTTTGAAGGGATGCTTAGGAAAATCTTGAGAAAGCTCGTCCACAACTTTAAAATACTATTTTGGCCGAAAATTGGAAGAGCCGAAGGAGTCTGGAAGAGGGGGAAGTGCTAGAGAGAGTTCTTGGAGGTTAGAAAGGTTCCAATAGTGTGAGGAATTCTTCAAGAGATTGTAAGAGTGGAGGGAAAGTGAGATATTTCTTCCTCCTTGCTACTTCGAAGAGAAATTTTGTGTGCTGTAAAGAAAGGAAGAGATTCAGAGGAACTTCGAGGAGTGTTCTTGGGTAGAAATTAGAGATAAGTTATTTACTTGTTGTAGTTTGTATGACTTTGATTTTATATATGAATTCTGAGTTTTGTTGTGCTTTCCCCAAGAGATCTAAGTAGTTTTCTTTGTCTTTCTCCTTGTCTCGAGATTTGTGAAATAGTGATTTGAATTGGTGAAGCCATGAAAATGTTTAAGAAATTGTGATGATCTTTTCACTTGGATCGTAATTTACTTTCAATCTGGTCAATTGATTTGTTAAAATATGTTGAGTTTTACAACTAAAGTGAAGATTACATCCAAGATTTAGGGAGGTCAAAGCCCTTGGAAGTTGGGTGCAAATATATAGGAAAATAATATTATCAGGCGTAGATTTGGAGATTTTAGAGTGACAGACTAAAATCTACAATTCGGTCATATCGTTTGGGTGCTGAAGTGTAGATGTTAGCCCTCAAGCGAGGGAAATGTGGGAGCTTTGAAGTGAGAGCCGGTATCCTCCTAGCCTAGCCTCATATTCAGTAAACAAGCGTAGGATTAGTCAATGTTCTTTATGTCTGGACCAAAGGGTAAAGAATATGTATGCTCCTATTTGACACAATATAATTTGAACCAATTCACTTTATCCATTCACTATAATTTCTTGATAAGGAGAATGATACTTTCTTATATATTGAATATCACATTTAAACCCTCATTAATATTATTCGTTATTTAATAGTTATTAAAATTGTATATTTATTGCAATTGCCTATTAGTGACAGATAAGCAAATTGAACTTTGATGTTGTGATTAAAGTATTGCTTTTTCTAAAATCTTAGTTCGTAATTCTAAACCACTCCCTGTGGGATGAGAACTTTCACATTTAAACCCTCATTAGTATCATTCGTTATTTGTAAGGCTAAGATGTGGTTAAATTCGTTAGCACCAGGATCTATTAGAACTTGGGGTCTTTCACAGAAATTTCTATCCAAATATTTCCCTCCATCCAAAACTGCTAAACTTAGAAATAACATAACATCAAAGGCTAAGATGTGGTTAAATTTGTTAGCACCAGGATCTATTAGAACTTCGGGAGAACTTTCATTTTTTCACTTAGGGATAAGGCTAAGATGTGGTTAAATTCGTTAGCAGCTGGATCTATTAGAATTTGGGGAGAACAATTTCTATCCAAATATTTCCCTTTCCAAAACTGCTAAACTAAGAAATGACATAACATCGTTTTTCTATCCAAATATTTCCCTTCATCCAAAACTGCTAAACTTAGAAATGACATAACATCGTTCTGTCAGTCCAAATATTTCCCTCCATCCAAAACTGCTAAACTTAGAAATGACATAACATCGTTCTGTCATATTGATGGAGAGTCAATATATTAAGCTTGGGAGAGATTTAAAGATCTTTTTAGGAAGTGCCCTTATCATTCGTTACCAGATTGATTGATAATTCAAACTTTTTATAATAGATTAGTGGGATCTCTTAGATCTATTATAGATGTTGCAGCTGGTGGTTCTTTAATGTTAAACCTTTTGATGAGGCTTATTCATTAATAGAAGAGATGGCTACCAATAATTTTCAATGACCAATTGAACGGGTAAATCCTAAAAGCGTAGCTAGTATCCATGATTCTGATGCAATATCTATGTTAACTTCGCAAATTGCTGCAATATCAAAGAAATTAGATCATTATGGGATGAATTATTCTCCAACACCTCCTATGATGAAAGAGAATTCATGTGGGCAATTTGTGGATGTTTAACCTTCATATGAGACTTTAAATTCTATTAATAGACCCAATGACCCTTATTCAAACTATAATAACCTAGGTTGGAAGAATCAACCAAATTTTAATTGGAATAACAATTCTTCTACAAATCAATAATGGGCAAACAACCCATATCCTAAGGGAGTTATAGAAGATGTGTTAGTAAAAGTTGATAAATTTATCTTTCCTGTGAATTTCATTATTTTAGATATGGAGGAAGATAAAGAAATACCCATTATTTTAGGGAGACCATTTTTAGCTACTGGAGAAGCTATGATAGATGTTCAAAAAGGAGAATTAACTATGAGAGTTAATGTTCAAGAAGTGACTTTTAACATCGTGAAATCTAAGAAATAATCTGCTGTTGAAAGAGATAATGAATGTTTTTGCATGAAAATTAATGAACATCTATTGAAAGAACATTTTAAAGAACATTTTGAAGAGAAAGAACAATTTGAAGAGAGTAATGAAGTTTTTTTCGACAAATTAGAAAAAAAAGAATTAGATTATGTTCAGGAAAGATTTAAGATGTTGGATTTTACAGAAAATGCCGATAAGAATCTATTTCCGTCAATTATAAAACCACCTGAACCTAAGTTGAAAGTATTGCCTAGCCGCTTGAAGTATGTGTTTTTAGGAGACNTTTCTTGGACATGTTGGATTTTACAGGCGTTTTATTAAAGATTTTTCAAAAATTACCAAACCTCTATGCCATCTTTTAGAAAAGGACAAGAAATTTGAATTTACTGAAAGCTGTTTAAATGCCTTTGAGTTATTAAATGAAAAATTAATCACAGCCCCTATTATTCTTTCACCTAACTAGGAGAAATCATTTGAACTGATGTGTGATGCTAGTGATTATGCTATTGGAGCTGTCCTTGAACAAGGGTATGAAAATTTTTTTAACTTAATGATGCACAAATTAACTATACTGTTACTGAAAAAGAGTTATTGGCCATTATATACTTTAGACAAATTTAGATCTTATTTAATTGGAGCTAAATGTGTTGTGCATACTGATCACTCTGCTATTAAATATGTGATACGAAAGAAGGATGCTTGTTGTGCCCACTGATCACTCTGCTATTAAATATCTAATGCAAAAGAAGGATGTCAAACCAATGTTGATTAGATGGATACTTTTGATGCAAGAATTTGATCTTATGGTTATTGATAGAAAGGGAATTGATAATCAAATTGTTGATCATTTGTGAAGATTAGAAAACCAAGAATCATCTGACACTCATAATGAAATTACAGACAGTTTCCCTATTGAACAACTTTATCATATTAATGAGTGGAAAATTCCATGGTATGCTGATATTGTTAACTATATTGTAAGTGATAATTTTTCACCTATGCTGACATTGCAACAACAAAGGAAATTCATTCATGATTCAGAAGCATATTTTTGGGATGAACCTTATTTATATAAACATTATAAGGATTTGATTATGAGGAGTGTGTACCTTATGAAGAAACTGAGTGGATCATTCAAAAATGCCATGATTCTGAATTTGAAGGACATTTTGGGATTGATAAAATTGCTTATAAAATTTTACAAGTTGAATTTTATTGGCCTGCTATGTTTAGAGATGTTTATAGATACATAAAAGCTTGTGATCGATGTCAAGGAGTAGACAATATATCTAGAAGAAATGAAATGCCTCTAAATTTCATGTTAGAAGTTGAGATCTTTGACTTTTGGGGAGGACCATTTACTTCTTCATTTGGGGAACGAAGTTGAGATATTTGATGTTTGGGGATTAGATTTTATGGGACCATTTATTCCTTCATTTGGGAACTTGATATATATTTAAATTTCATGTTAGAAGTTGAGATCTTTGATGTTTGGGGATTTGATTTCATGGGACCATTTATCCCTTCATATGGGAACTTATACATATTAGTTGCGTAGACTTACGTTTCTAAGTGGATTGAAGCACAAGCTTTACCTCGTTGTGATGCTAAAAGTGTTTCAAGTCTCTAAGTGGATTGAAGCACAAGCTTTACCTCGCTGTGACGCTAAAAGTGTTTCAAGATTCGCACAAGATTTAACCTCGTTGTGATGCTAAAAGTGTTTCAAAATTTTTAATGAAAAATATTTTCACTAGATACGAAATGCTTAGAATGATTATCACTAATTTGGGAACTTATATATATTAATTGCAGTAGACTACGTTTCTATGTGGATTGAAGCACAAGCTTTACCTTGGTGACGCTAAAAGTGTTTCAAGATTTTTAATGAAAAATATTTTCACTAGATACGGAATGCCTTAGAATGATTATCACTGACGGAGGATCCCATTTTAGAAATAAATATATTCAGATATTGGCAGAAGAATTTAATATTATTCACCGAATCTCTACTGCCTATCATCCTCAAACCAACGAGTTAGCTAAATTTTCTAATAGAGAGATTAAACAAATACTTGAAAAGACTATAAACCCTAGTAGAATAGATTGGTCCACTAGACTGGATACCGCATTATGGGCTTACAGGACTGCTTATAAAACTCCTATTGGAATGACTCCTTATAGCTGATTTTTGGAAAGGCTTGTCACTTACCAATAGAATTGGAGCATAAAGCATATTGGGTGATTAAAGAATTCAATTATAATTTTAAAGATGCTGGTAAGAAGAGATTGTTACAACTAAATGAATTGGAAGAATTAAGAAATGAGTCTTATGATAACAACAAAATTTATATGGAAAAATTAAAGTTATGACATGATAAGAAGATTAACCAGAAGAACTTTGAACCAGGACAAGAAGTTTTGCTTTAAAACATTATGCTGAAATTATTTCCTGGGAAATGGAAGTCTCGTTGGGACCCTTTACTGTGACTCAAGTTTATACTTACGGAGCTATTGAAATTGAAGATCAGAAGATGTGAAATAGATTTAAAGTAAATGGACACATATTAAAACAATATTATGAGGGTAAAAAACCAAATTTTAAAGAGGTTTTAATGATCAGTCAACCTGAATGACACCTGAATAGGTCGGGGTGACGACATTAAACCAAGCATTTTATGAGAGGCAACCCATATTTATCTTTACTTTTATCGCGATTATAGCAGTTTTATTTAAAATTATCGTTAGTATGTGGTAGTATTAAGCTCTACTACTCTTATTTACCCTTGAAACATGTTAAAAATTGGATCCATAAAGGAGAATTGGAACACATTTGGACCAGAGCGAAAACTGTGAAAATTTTGCCTTGGGCGCCGACGGTGGGTTTTTCCTGAGAGACCAAGCAAAATTAATACAAAGGCTCACCGACGGCGCCCTCGACCCCGCCAATGGTGAGACCGGCGAAATGGCAGTTACTTGGGTTCAAATGGGAGTTTTTGGCGGGAATAATCTTTTTAAACTCAAAAATTTGATTCCTAGTTCATATTTTCCCTCTAAAAAAAATGAAGTGAAACTCCACCAATTTCATTCCTATGGCATCTAATTCCCCCGTTAATCCCAGAATGCGAGTTTTCAATCAGCAAAAGTTTATTAGTGCGGAAGAGCAGCAAATCTTCAACAAGTTACTGACGAAGAAAAGATTGATCAAGGAACGAGGATTCGTTAATTGTGGATTGAATAATCCCACGATGGATATTGAAGAAATGATAGTACGACAAAGATGGGAAGTGTTGTGCTACACTACCTCTGCCGTGGTTGTTCCTGTAGTGAAGGAATTTTATGCAAATTTACATGAAATCAACCAGGGAGTTGTTTATGTGCGAGGAAGATGGATCACTTTCACTCCTACACGGATCAATGAATTATACATGATAAAAAATGTTCTTGTCGGCCACTATTCAAATTTCGTCCCAACGAGAAACCAGATTAATGAAATTTACCAATATTTAACGGGCGAAACTGACGACTAGAAACAAGAGAAAATGGGTATGTTAGTTTTTCTGCGGCACTCCTAAATCCCGTTTCAAAACATTAGAACTTTTTCATTTCTGCAAAACTGTTACCGGCAATGAAGATCGGTAAAGTTTTTAAAGAAAGTACCATTTTGAATTACTGCATCCAAAGGGGACTGCCGATCGACATTGGATCAATAATTGTGAAGTAAGTTTTGGGCCTGATCGTTCATGGATCAACTTATGGGCTTCGACACCCCTCTACAATTTTCTCACTTTGCAGTCAGTTCCATGTGTGCTATGAAAATTGGGAAAAGGTACTGCTACCTTGGAAGCCTTTGGACCCAACTGAGAGATTCCCAATTTTTTAAGATGAAAATGACATGGCCATTATAATAGATCTATCATCTCAAAATTCACTGCCAGTTTAACCCTTAATTCCTGATAAGTCTTTAGTGATCCTGTGCCTAATCAAGAAATTGTAAAAGGAGGTACAAAATGTCATGAATGAGATTAATAATATCTCCGATTTCTTCGATCAACTAGACTGGAGGATGAAGAAACAGTTTGATCACTCTGGACATTTAGAAGATGGCTTGATACGACTGATGAGGAGGTGAAGTTAATAGAAGAGGATTTCACTGAAGAATTTTCATTCCGACCCTTCTACAACCTCTTCAATCATGTGCAATCAATGGCTGATCTCAGAGGAGAATCTAGTACCGAATCTAAAGATTAGTACATTTATATTACTACCTATCTGTCTATCTATGTATTTTGATTTAAACTTTGTATTTGCTTTGCTTTATAATTATGCTTTTATATCTTTGTATAGTTGAGACTAAGCATAGGATGTTTTATTTTCAGCGTTTTGAGTGTTGTGGCTTGGATTGCGATGCTGAATTAATGTATTAAGATTGAAAAAATACCAAACTAAGGTGTGTTATGTAACATATATTGTACCCCTTGGAATTTATATATAAATGTGATGTTTTGTATTGTGAAAGTCTATATGTGCTAAGTACATCATTTAGTCACTTAAAATTATGTCTATAATGATTAAACATATGTTGTTTAGGCTTGGAATTGATTGAAATCAAAAATCTGGAATTTGGAAAAAATTAATAGAGCACGCCGACGGCGCCCTCGACGTCGTCGACGGTGGATTTTTCCCGAGACTTAGGATTTAATTCCAATAGAGCGCGCCGACGACGCCATCGACCCCGCCGACTGCAAGCTTACGAAAGAACACCTTTAATCGCAATTTTGGNCGACGAATTTTTCCCGAGACTTAGGATTTAATTCCAATAGAGCGCGCCGACGACGCCATCGACCCCGCCGACGACGAGCTAGCGAAAAAAACACCTTTAACCACGATTTTGACCAGTCAACCGCCACTATTCATCATTCCCTTCCTCCTAAAAATGCAATTTTTTGACCTAGGGCTTGCGAGATCTTGGATTGGGAGGGGATTTCAAGGCTGTTTGACACCGGATTTGATCATCTGTAGGTAAGAGCTTCACTCCAAACTAAAAATATTTGATTTTCACCATGGATTTCTTTCACATTGAGGAGATCCAAAAATTTTGAAAATGTGAAGGAAATTCATGGATNCATCCCCTTCCTCCTAAAAATGCCATTTTCGAACTAGGGCTTGAAAGATCTTGGATTGGGAGGCGATTTCAAAACTTTTTAACACCGGATTTGAACATCTCTAGGTAAGAGCTTCACTCCAAACAAAAAATATTTGACTTTTACCATGGATTTCTTCCACATGGAGGAGATCCAAAAAATGTAAAAATGTGAAGAAAATTTGGGAAGAAATTCATGGATCATAGTGTTGAACTCTTAGAATTACTATTGGAGGCCATGATTTGCATATTTGGTATAATTTTTGGAGTTTTTCTATAATTTGATTAGAATTAAATGGCTCCATGACAAAAGAGACTGGTTGAGTTCGACGAGTCTCGCTTCGTCAATGTGATTGCTCAAATTTACTTCCATATTTAAAGGAAAGAAGTGTATACAAGATCGAGTTTTTGAAAGTCCGGGAGGGGAAATTGACAAGTGCTGAGCGGAGGTGGGAGAACTTTTGTTACACCACCAATAAAGCTGATGCAAATGTTGTGAATGAGTTCTACACCAACATAATCTATTCTGAGGATGGAATCGTTCAAGTGTGTGGATTTCCTGTTGAGTTTACTGCCGCCCGCATCAAAACTTTTTATGAAGTCCCAAACTCTTATAGCTGCCAATATGCTTCTTTCAGTACTATGGAAGGCCCCCTGAATGATGTGATCAACTTTCTCACTGATGGGAAAGGAACATGGAAGATAAAGCAGCGAGAACGGGTAAATTTTTCTACTTCCATGCCGAATGCATTAAACAATGAGAACGGGAAAATTTTTCTGCTTCCATGTTGAATGCCACCTCTAAGGCGTGTCTATTTCATTTCCTCTACTCTGTTACCGACCTATCACCATAGTGAGGTAACTAGAGATAGAGTTATTTCATTTCCTCTACTCTGTTACCAACCTATCACCATAGTGAGGTAACTAGAGATAGAGTTATTCTATGGAAGATAAAGCAGCGAGAACGAGTAAATTTTGTTGCTTCCATGTTGAATGCCACCTCTAAGGCGTGACACTATTTCATTTTCCGGGTAAATTTTTCTGCTTCCATGCTGAATGCCACCTCTAAGGCGTGTCACTATTTCATTTCTTCTGCTATGTTATCGACCTATCACCATAGCGAAGGTAACTAGAGATAGAGCTATTCTGAATTTTTGTATTCAGAATAATAGAACTATAAATGTGTGGAGAATCATTCTTAAGAATATATTGACTACGATGAGGAGTGATACTAGTGGCTAGGACATCCTGGACTTATTTATGCAATTTGCAAACTTTCTGGAGTGGAAATTGGAGATGAGGAATGAGCTTACCCTATGAAACCCATTAGTAAGGCCAATTTAAGAACTTATGAATCCCATGAGAAATGGAGAACTTGACCCTATGAAACCCATTAGTAAAGCTAATTTGAAGACATATGAATCCCATGAAAAATGGAGAATTGGGAGTATCCTATGAAACCCATTAGTAAAGCTAATTTGAAGACTTATGAATCCCATGAGAAATGGAGAACAGGGAGTAGAAGTTAAGAACCTTCCACTAGTAGAGATGTCCCCTCTACAAGTTATGACCTTCCACCTTTTAGTTCCCCTACCTTCTCTGATTTGATGAATGAGTTGACCTTGCAGTGGAAGAGAGTAAAATTGGAGATTTTAGAGTGACAGACTAAAATCCCCAATTTGGTTATATCATTTGGGTGCTTAAGTGTAGATGTTAGCCCTCAGGTGAGGGGAACGTGGGAGCTCCAAAGTGAGAGCCGGTATCCTCTGATGTTAGCCCTCAGGTGAGGGGAACGTGGGAGCTCCGAAGTGAGAGCCGGTATCCTCCCAGACATGTTAGCCCTCAGGTGAGGGGAACGTGGGAGCTCCGAAGTGAGAGCCGGTATCCTCCCAGCTTTTAGCCCTCAGGCGAGGGGAACGTGGGAGCTCCGAAGTGAGAGCCGGTATCCTCCCAGCCTAATAGCCCTCAGGCGAGGGGAACATGGGAGCTCCGAAGTGAGAGCCGGTATCCTCCCAGCCTAGTCAGCCCTCAGGTGAGGGGAACATGGGAGCTCCGAAGTGAGAGCCGGTATCCTCCCAGCCTAGCTACAGATTCAGTAAAC
This sequence comes from Phalaenopsis hybrid cultivar, assembly GCA_002079205.1. Classification (NCBI taxonomy): domain Eukaryota; kingdom Viridiplantae; phylum Streptophyta; class Magnoliopsida; order Asparagales; family Orchidaceae; genus Phalaenopsis; species Phalaenopsis hybrid cultivar. Next base: position 70,713 of record JXCR01130814.1, on the reverse strand, counting down.
AAGCATAGGATAAGTCAATGTTCTTTATGCCTGGACCAAAGGGTAAAGAATAGGAATGCTCCTATGTGGCACAATATAATTTGAGCCAATTCACTTTATCCATTCAGTATAATTTGTTGACAAGGAGAAGGATGCTTTCTTATATATTGAATATCACATTTAAAACCTCATTAGTATCATTCGTTATTTAATAGTTATTAAAATTATACATTTATTGCAATTTCCTATTAGTGACAGATAAGCAAATTGAACTTTATTGTTGTGATTAAAGTATTATTTTTCTAAAATTTTAGTTCGTAATTCTAAACCACTCCCTGTGGGATCGATATCTAGGACTACATTAGAGCCCTATATTACTTGAGCGATACATATACTTGCCTTGATAAGTGTGACTTTACAATTATTGAATATTTATTACATCCATATTTATCTTATATTTTATAAGCATATATAAAGTCGCGGTCAAGTTTTTAGAACTATAAATGTGGGGAGAATCATTCTTAAGAATATATTGACTACAGCGAGGAGTGAGACTAGTGGAGGTCTAGGATATCCTGGACTTATTTATGCAATTTGCAAACTTTCTAGAGTGGAAATTGGAGATGAGGAATGGGTTTACCCTATGAAACCCATTAGTAAAGCTAATTTGAAGACTTATGAATCTCATGAAAAATGGAGAACTGAGAGTAGAAGTCAAGAACCTTCTACTAGTAGAGATGTCCCCTCTACAAGTTATGACCTTCCACCTTCTAGTTCCCCTACCCTCTCTGATTTGATGAATGAGTTGACCTTACAGCGGAAGAGCATAAAATTGATAAATGAAAGGATTGGAGGTTTAGAACGTCGACACAATTATGATTGTGAGTACCTTCAGAGGCATTCAAATTTCAAGGTAGCCTATTATGAAACTCAGGCCCGACACTACAGAGGTGAGCCTGATGTTA
>JXCR01130814.1:37888-52779 GCA_002079205.1 Phalaenopsis hybrid cultivar | reverse complement strand
ATGCAAAGACGGCTTAATTTGCAAAATAGCAAACCAAACACGAAAGGTATGAGGAAAAGGAAGAATATTAGGACCCACGGTGGGACTGACTTCACAACGCGCAATACACAGGTGAAACTAGTTCACCAACACACCTATTAGGGGTGCAACCCCACACAAAAGAAAAAAGGCCCTAAAGGACTTCTTAACCTCTCTGTTTAAAGGTGATTAAACAGATGTTCCTGAAGTCAAAAAGAGTTTATCATACTTACCCAAAAAAGAAATGGATGAAATAAGTCAACACAATAAGGGTAATCTGGTCAATGAGGAACATGGACACATTATTGATGTATGAAGACAAGACTTTCTGATCACAATGAAGAGAGAAACTAATCCGCAGCGAAGTCGCCAGAATTTGTCGGTTGCCAAATTAAAAATTGTCGGTTGCCAAAATGGATTTCCCGACTCCCGGTTTAAAAGTTGTTTAATTTAATTTATATATATAAATTTAGAAAAATTAATATTTTAATTTTTAAAAATATAAGATCGAACCAATTTCATATGTGCAATAGTTTAAAAGATCAAACACAACACCGCAAGCAATATATATACCTCGAAGGATATATACATTACTTGTTGGTAATGCTGGATTAAAGAAATTAAAGAATCTATGACATCCATTTTAGTCTATGAAAAATCATTTTTATGTTGACCGACAAGTTCTCCTATCTAATATGAATAATTAGACATGGTTTATATTAAACTGGGTTCTTAAGTTTCCTATAAGGGCAAGCCCCTGTAGTTAATTACATCTTAGATAATTGAAGTCACCTAAGAAAACTCTCGATTTAGATCAGGAAATATTGTCTTTGAGGAATTCAAAAGGATGAGGCTTTTCAAAGATTGGACAAAGAGGTTTCAAATGGGAGTGGCTCAAATTTGGAACATTAAGTTTAGGAATCCAAAGGGAGATAAACTAGGGATTGTCACAGATCCTGAGGAGAACCTCAATGATTTCCAAAGCTATCCTATGGTTTGGCTTCAATTTTGGAGAGATAGTATTGAATGTTTCATTCTACCAATTATTATTATTTAGGGCTTACATTTGCATGACATAATCATACAAACAACTTAGAAGATGGGAGGGTTTATGTTGTAACAAACGACAACCTTAGAATCCTAAAACAAGTTATGGCTTAAATTACATAACATGATCGTGCAAAGTGAGGATTTATGTTGTATAAGCAAACAACCTCGAAGTCCTATGGCTTGATATTTAATTCTAGGGAAAAGTTGTGTTGTTGTAAATCCTTGTGTTGTTGTAGATTGCTGTTGTAGGTTGCTGCCCACAGAGTTAGCTCCAAGCTCCTCAATGAAGTAGCAGTCCTACAGTCTAAGGTTTAANTATATATATATATATATATATATATATATATATATATATATATATATATATATATATATAATTTTGCAGGAACAAAAAAAAAAGAAAAGTTGTTGAAGGTGTAGTTTCCAAACTCCAAGTCATGACTTGATGAGTCCCTAAAGGTCTTAGTAGATGATTTATTTGAGCAAAGAATGATAAGTTCAATTGTCCTTCAAAATATTCAAAAGGTCATAAAAGTGTTTGGGGAGCAATCCCTAACAACCTTTAAATCTCATTGAAATGTTTCNAACAAAAAAAAAAGAAAAGTTGTTGAAGGTGTAGTTTCCAAACTCCAAGTCATGACTTGATGAGTCCCTAAATGTCTTAGTAGATGATTTACTTGAGCAAAGAATGATAAGTTCAATTGTCCTTCCAAATATTCAAAAGGTCATAAAAGTGTTTGGGGAGCAATCCTTAACAACCTTTAAATCTCATTGAAATGTTTTGGGTCCATTTGATTGATCTTCCTAAATTTTAAATTTAGTTTCAAATGAATTAATGCACCCTATGCTCAGTGAACCTGATGTTTTAATTATCTCATGAGAATGGTACTCAATTAATGAGTTGATATTTTATTTAAGAGTTTTGTGAATGAGTGCCCTTAGAACAAGCTTAAGCTATGAAGGACCTCATGCTCACATGTGAATCTAGACTCGTACTATTTTCAAAAATGTTTATAACTAATTATGTTCTCTTTCCTAATCCTTATTAGACAAATTCAAATTGAGCCTAGTACACTACTAAGCCCTTAGGGTCCAATGTTTATAGTGAACTCATAATGATTAAACATTAAATTAGGTGAAGTTTAATTCTTTATCAAGATAATATCCTATCACCAATAAGGGGGCTTTAGATTAGTAAATTATCATATTCCTAACATAAGCCCACCACTTTATAATCATCTAATTTAATTAAACTCTAAATTATAATAATTAAGGAAAATTATAATTATAACTTTATTGCAAAAGAGTGAGAAATTAGTTTANTATCATATTCCTAACATAAGCCCACCACTTTATAATCATCTAATTTAATTAAACTCTAAATTATAATAATTAGGGAAAATTATAATTATAACTTTATTGCAAAAGAGTGAGAAATCAGTTTCTGCCATTTTAGTCCCTTATATTTTAATCATCCCAAAGAACTTGATATAATCAATATTACCATTTTAACCTTTTTAAACAATCCTAAAACCTTATTAAGGCATTAAGAATCCAAAATTACCATCTTGCCCCTATGACTCTTCACTTCATAACTCATCAAATATAAATCAAATGACTTTGACATTTTTCGAGTATCCCTATCACGGGTCAATTAAAATATCAGAGGAAAAAAATGTGATTTTTCAAAATTTTATTTAATTTAAATAATTAATGTTAACTCAAAAATATAATTTTCAATATTAATTTACTTAACTAATCAAAGTAAAGTTTTTGTTAATGAGAAAATTATTGGAGGTTCACCGAGGTCAGAGGACTACTTAAACAAAATTTAATGATTTTATCAAATTATATTTTTATTATTATAATTATTTATTAATTTTAGTGATTTAAGTAAATGTAAGATATGTTTTAATTTCAAAAATTAACTTTTTATATTTTTATTAATGCTCTCTAAATCCACAAAATTTAGAGAAATAAACTTTTCATTTGTTTTTATTTTTTATTTATTTATTATAATTATTTTAATGAAAAATTAGAGAAATTACATTTTTAGTCTTTAAAAATTATAACTAACTTAGAAAAATTAAAAAAAAATATTCTAATGTGTCTCAGGTGATCAAGAAATAATTAGGAACAATTTAAACCATTTTTGTATTTTTTTGAAATTTTAATTATTTTTAATTCAAAAATCAGTTAAAAAATAAAGTATTTACTTTAATTTAAATTTGATTTTTCCTAAATGGTTCTAATCACAAAGAACTCAAAAAACCACTTTTCATAATTTTTCTAACTATAATTAATTTAATATAATTGATTTAGTACAAAAATGTCTTTTTACTTAGAAACTCAACTTTAGTAATAATTATACTCCAAATTGATTCAAAATTTTTACTGTGAGTTNTATATATATATATATGTATGTATGTATATATATATATCTGTATGTATGTATATATCTATATATCTGTATGTATGTATATCTGTATATATCTGTATATATATCTGTATATATATATGTATATATATCTGTATATATAGATGTATATATATCTGTATATATAGATGTATATATATCTGTATATATATCTGTATATATAGNTTAATTAAACATATTATATATTTTTCCTAGGATCCTCTGACTAGGGGAAACCTAACAAAATTAATCCCATAAATTTCTAATTTTTATTTTAGCTTATAAAATTATTTTAAGCAAAAATAGGCAACTATGCTTGAAAATTAGGGTTTCAAAGATAGATATGTTCCTAACCTTGGACAAATCAGAGAACATTCCTATTAACATGAGGAATCAACCCCTAAAATTTGAAGTTATGGTGATTTTTATTTATCTAATTAAAATTAAAACATTATATAGAGTATTTAATCAATTAAAAATAAAACATAAGTCAAATATTTTAATTTTTGTTCCAAATTAATTTCCTCTATTCACTAAGCAAGAGGGTATTTTTATTTTATTTTTATAATTTTTCTACATAAAGATATGAATTTTCTAAGTTCTGAAATCAATTTAAATAAAAAATCCTGATTTTCCTACTAAATCCAGTCAGCCGCCACCTCAAACCTACCACGCTTCGAGCTTTCCACGCGCCATCGTACTACTGGACATTATCATCCACCTCACCTTTCACANTTGAAGTTATGGTGATTTTTATTTATCTAATTAAAATTAAAACATTATATAGAGTATTTAATCAATTAAAAACAAAACATAAGTCAAATAGTTTTAATTTTTGTTCCACATTAATTTACTCTATTCACTAAGCAAGAGGGTATTTTTATTTTATTTTTATAATTTTTCTACATGAAGATATGAATTTTCTAAGTTCTGAAATTAATTTAAATCAAAAATCCTGATTTTCCTACTAAATCCAGTCAGCCGCCACCTCAAACCTACCACGCTTCGAGCTTTCCACGTGCCATCGTATTACTGGACATTGTCATCCGCCTCACCTTTCACGCGGTGCGCTGTTCTCGCTTCATCTCCTCATCTGATGTGATCCTAGCAGTGCAACCGATACACGTGTGATCTAATGGCTCTCCGTCATTGTCCCTGATCGTCCTAACCTGTGAACTGTCCACACTAAAACCTTTAGATCTCTCTTGNCCTTTCACGCGGTGCGCTGTTCTCGCTTCATCTCCTCATCTGATGTGATCCTAGCAGTGCAACCGATACACGCGTGATCTAATGGCTCTCCGTCATCGTCTCTGATCGTCCTAACCCGTAAACTGTCCACACTAAAACCTTTAGATCTCTCTTTATGCTCAATCAAATCACATGGGGTTTATTTTTACACCTTCATCTACTCAAATGGAACACATCCAAATGGTTACAAGCTTATGAAATCAAACTTCTCTTCACAAAAGCCCAAACCGAGCCAAAAATTAGGGTTTATGTTCTATACCTGAGTCTAAGAGGGGAGGCCTCAATCAGATGCTTTTGGAAGCTTCAATGGAGTCTAGAAAACTTCCTGGAAGTGTTGGTTTCCTCTATTGAATAGCCTAGGTACCAGTTTAGGGTAGAAATTTTGAAGTTATGAGGTTCAATTTCATAAAATTTAGACTTAGGTGCAAATTTGGGGATTTTGACCTAGGTTGGATTTGGATGAGGTTTAAGGCTAGGCTAGAGCCAATTGAAAGTACAATCTATTCTAAAGGAATGTTATAAGGAATTCAGAATTCAAAATTGGGGAAATTGGATAGGTTATGGGGTTCAATTTGGGGAAATTGGATATGTGGTCAAATTGGGCATTTTGGTCAGGATTGGAATTTAGGTATGAAATTGGGTTCAATTGAGCTTCAATTTGGTTTCAATAAAGCTTAGACATGATGAATTTGAATTTAAAATTGAAATTGGGTGAGCTTGAAGTCAATTTGGTGGAAATTGGGGGTGAATTGGGGAATTTGGGTCTTTAAGGGCAATTTGGGGATTTTGGTCAAAATGGGCCAATTTGGTAAAATTGGACTCATTGGAGTGGTTCAAATTGATTTTAAGGATATTTTGAGTGATTTTATAAATTTTTTGAATTTTTAGGGTATGAAGGGCATTTTGGTAATTTTGGCAATTTTGGGGGTTTTGAAAATTTTGAGGCATTTTGGATAATTTGAGTGATTTAGAATGGTTTGAAATGATTTTTGAAGAGATTTTAAGAATTTAAGTAATTTTGAGGGTTTTAGGGTTTCAATGGTAATTTGGTAATTATGGGAAAGTTTGGCGGCAAAAGACTAAAATTAGGGTTTAATACGATGTCAATCATGAAATTACCCTTCGTGAGCCATGAGATCAAGGAAAACCCCACTTCCTACATGTGTTGTTCTTAGCCAAACCCTAACCTAGGGCTAATGGTTTAGGGGACCATCCACATGAGTTTCCAAAAAAACTAAGGGATCAACTAAGCATATTTGGCTAAGGGTTGAGGTTGTGAGTGTAAGTGAGGGGTATCAAGTGCATGTGTGTGTGAGACTGATCAAGACCAAATCACCCAGGGTCAATCCTAAGGCTAAATAGTCCTGTGCTCCACCTACTAAGTGTTAGGGGTTAGAACCAACATGTGGAACTCCATGATGAGAAAATAAGAGTTTTAGAACTTTTAAAGGTGAGGGTTTCATCACTAGTCCTCTAGGATAATCAATAAAAAAATCCTATGGCTAGGTCCTAGGCTTCTAAGGAAGAGACTTGACCTCAACCAAAAGTGCGGTGTTGACCTCACTTTTGGTTAAGGTCTAGTTTTTCCGCTTTAGTAACCTAATGTCTATCCATAAGACTTTCCTATTGACTATTCTTAAAAAAATAGAAAAGNCAAGACCAAATCACCCAGGGTCAATCCTAAGGCTAAATAGTCCTGTGCTCCACCTACTAAGTGTAAGGGGTTAGAACCAACATGTGGAACTTCATGATGAGGAAAGAAGAGTTTTAGAATTTTTAAAGGTGAGGGTTTCATCACTAGTCCTCTAGGATAATCAATAAAAAAGTCCTATGGCTAGGTCCTAGGCTTCTAAGGAAGAGACTTGACCTCAACCAAAAGTGCGGTGTTGACCTCACTTTTGGTTAAGGTCTAGTTTTTCCGCTTTAGTAACCTAAGGTCTATCCATAGGACTTTCCTATTGATTATTCTTAAAAAACTAGAAAAGGAACCCTCACCATTATAAATTCTACCCTCTTCTCTACTCAATTTGAAGTTCCACATATTGATCCTAACCTCTAGCACTTATTAGGTGAGGTCATTATGGGGGAACCTCAAGATGAGTCACCGTTAGGACTGCTGGACCTTAGGGTTGACCCTGGGTGTTGGTCTAGGGCTTAAGGTACATACTTGCACTCACAATCCTAAACTTAAACTTCTGGGCTTTGGTCCCTTGATACTTTTGGGAGACTTATGTAGGTGGTCCCCTAAACCCACTAGCCTTAGGCTAGCNTCAATTTGAAGTTCCACATATTGATCCTAACCTCTAGCACTTAGTAGGTGAGGTCATTATGGGGGAACCCCAGGATGAGTCACCGTTATGACTGCTGGAGCTTAGGGTTGACCCTGGGTGTTGGTCTAGGTTTTAAGGTACATACTTGCACTCACAATCACTCACAATCCTAAACTTAAACTTCTGGGTTTTGGTCCCTTGATACTTTTGGGAGACTTATGTAGGTGGTCCCCTAAACCCACTAGCCCTAGGCTAGCGTTTAGCTAAGACCACTACATAGAGGACCTCCAATGGGGTTTCCATTGGTTCATGGCTTATTGATGGTGGTTGACACTCCAACTCTACCAAGATACCCAACCTAGCCTTTTGCCCCTAAACTCCCCCAAATTAACTAAGTACCCTTGGGACCCCATATTTGGACAAAATTCCCAAATTTACCAAAAATACCCAAATTGGTTCAAAAATCATTTCAAACACCTTGAAAACACCAAAACTACCCAAAATCAACAAAATTTTCCAAATTACCAAAATACCCCCTCCTTAGCCCAAAATTCTAAAAATTCCAAAAAAAATCTAAAAAATTCTTAAAACCTCCCAAATATTCCCAATTTCATTTTCTTCAACTACCACATGAACCAATTTGGCCAATTTGACCATCTTTCATCAAAACCCCCAAATTANCAAAATCAACAAAATTTGCCAAATTACCAAAATACCCCTCCTTAGCCCAAAATTCTAAAAATTCCAAAAAAAATCTAAAAAATTCTCAAAACCTCCCAAATATTCCCAATTTCATTTTCCTCAACTACCACATGACCCAATTTGGCCAATTTGACCATCTTTCATCAAAACCCCCAAATTGTCTTTTAAAGACCCATTTTTCCCCAAATCTACCTCAAATGTCTATCAAATTGGTCTCAATTTCCCCCAATTTCAATTCTAAACTCAAATTTACCCTTGATATGACCAATCTAAACCAAATCCAAGCCCAAATTGTCCATCATTTTAGCCCAATTTTGATTTAGATCAAAGCCCCAATTTTGGCCACATGACCTAATCTCATCAAATTGAATGCCTTAACCCCAAAATTGGCACCCAATTTATGTTGAAAACTCTTCATGAGATCCCTATTGACCATTTACAATAGTCAATTTGGATCTGACCCAAGGATAGCCCAACCTAGACCCAAACCTTGCCCAATATGCCCAAATTGATCAAATTTCAAAATTTCTCCAAATTGACCATCCAATTGAACTCAAAACAACTTTCATCCTTCACCAAAGTTGTTCTTTATGATCATATACACCAAATGCAACATTTATTTGGGACAATTAACATGGTTATCCTAGCCCAAACCCAAATTTTGGTCATGTAGCCTAACCACCCCAAAGCCATCAAATTAACTCCACCACAGCCATTAGTTGGACCCTAATACTGAGCCAAAACTCACCTAACCCAAGCTAAGTGAGCCATAGACCAATGGTCCCCTAAATTAAGGGATTTGATTTCCATATTTGCTTAAGCTTAAGATCTTTTTGCCAAAACTAAACCTCAGCCCATTAAACTGTTGTGACATATTCCCATGGGTTCCCTGAGCTCCTAGCCACCTCCCCCTACCATAGTCGGTCGGCCTACTCATCGGAGAAGCAAAAACCGAGGGCCACCCCCTCTAGAAATTCACCCAAATCAAACCCAGAGGCCACCTCACTCAAATCAAATGATAGAGCTCCTCTGCCCTCCACCTAAGCATCACAATACACCCAAACATTGGCCCTGAGAGCCACCCCTTAGCCATTTTGATAAAAACTCACCTCCACGGTCCTGGGAGGTGTGATGAAAAATTTCTTAGAGAGAGCCCCCCAAACTTCTCACAGAGCTTCTTTGAGATCTCCACAGTGCAGTCCAATCACTTCACTGCCCTAATTCCTCCTGTGTAACCCTAATTTTGAGCTAAAAAATTAGGGCAGAAACAGGACATCCCTTAAAACTCCACCAAACTCCAATTACTTGTGCCCGCACCTTCACAACAACAAGAGAAGGCAAAGCCCCAAACAATCCCCCTCTGAAAGAGCCCTTAACATAGCTCTAGACCAACATCTAAAATTAGACTTCATCGAAATCATACCTAGGCCTTACATCAAGATAAGAGGCTCAATCCCTAGCTTCCTTGGACTCCAACAAACGTGCCAAGCATCTCTGATTGAAGCTTCTCTTCTCAGAGCAAAGGTATAAAACTCCTCATCATCCCGAGCCTCTTTTGATTCTCCATTTTCTTAGGCTTGATTTCATGACATCTTAACTGTATAGATATGTTCCTCTAGTACAAGCATTTTCTTAAAAAAAATCATTCAATTTGGTTGAGAAACAAGGGAGATATCAAGCTTGAAAGATGGACGGTTCTTGGGCTAGGCTATCGGGGANCCCTTAAAACTCCACCAAACTCCAATTACTTGTGCCCACACCTTCACAACAGCAAGAGAAGGCAAAGCCCCAAAAAATCCCCCTCTGAAAGAGCCCCTAACATAGCTCTAGACCAACATCTAAAATCAGACTTCATTGAAATCATACCTAGGCCTTACACCAAGATAAGAGGCTCAATCCCTAGCTTCCTTCGACTCCAACAAACGTGCCAAGCATCTCTGATTGAAGCTTCTCTTCTCAGAGCAAAGGTATAAAACTCCTCATCATCCCGAGCCTCTTTTGATTCTCCATTTTCTTGGGCTTGATTTCATGGCATCTTAACCGTATAGATATGTTCCTCTAGTACAAGCATTTTTTTAAAAAAATCATTCAATTTGGTCGAGAAACAAGGGAGATATCAAGCTTGAAAGATGGACGGTTCTTGGGCTAGGCTATCGGGGATGATGATGGAGCGCCATTCGATCAAGCGTGTATTGGATGGATGGTCAAGATGAAGCCGGACAGTGCTTCAAGACATAAACCTTGAGTCGAGTCAGCGCTAAAGTGGATGGCGGCGTCAAACAGGAGTGCGCCGCTTGGAGCTTCGGAGCTGCCTAGAATGATACGGTGTCATGCGTTTAAATAGATAAATAGGGATTTAAATAATTCAAAAAATGATCCTTAACTTCACAAAACCATATCTTGGTGTAGAAAAATCACAAAAATAAAATAAAAATACCCACTTGCTCAGTGAACAGAGGAAAACAATGTGAAAATAATTTGAAGGTCATTTGATGCATGTTTTATTTTTAATTAATTAAACACTATTTTGAGTCTTTTGATTCTCCATGTGTATAGGCATTTCATCATGGCTTGAATTTTTTGCATGTTGTATCATCTGTCAAAGGGAAAATTCCCTGATTTTTCCAAAGGCAAAGGAGACCTCTAGACAAAGATCCATATTTTTCAAGTTTATGCACATTATTTGCTTAAATTAATCATAAGAATTAGCATTTTACTTAGAAAAATCCAAGAAAATTTTGGAAGGTTTACTATGACTAGAGAACCCTTAAGAAATTTTTTTATGAGTCAAGTCATTTAAAATGCACCTAATCTTTACAAATCCTAAATCACTAAGATAATTAATTTTGGAAAATACAAACATTAAAATGACTTGATTTTTTATCTCCACTATTGTATAGGATTCATAGAACTCACCATATAAATTTCAAAGTATTTTGAGTTTATTTGGTAACTTAAGTTGATTTTTAAAGATAAATATCTTTTTTTGGCACTTAAATAAATTTTAAAAATCAAAATATAACTAAAAGATTTATAAAAACTTATTTTTTGAGTTATTTGTTATCAGGGGTGTTTTCTAAAAATAAAATGATATTTAAAATAAAAACTTGATTTTTAGCCTAGTTTTTTATATTTAAATAATTAAAAATCCATAAAAATTAAAAAAATAACAAAATTCATGGAAATATTCTAAATTACTTTCTAAGTACTTAGGAACAATTGGGATATTTTTCCTGATTTTCTAAATAAAGATATTGAATTTTGAAGCTTAAAATAATTTTTAAAGGCTAAAAATAGTTTTTTTTACTAAAATAATTCCAATAATTCAAACAAAATCACAAAAATGTGAAATTTGTTTCTTTATGTCCCTTGACATTAGATGGATTTAATAAAAATATAAAACTTAATTTTCCACATTTAAAATATTTTATAATTAATAAACACCCATAACTTAAAATAATCCTTAAAATTCAAATAAAATTCAAAAAATCATGAAATTTGGTCCCAAGGCTTCTCTAGTCTAAGCCTACCTCCAATAAAAATTTTAAGGGATTAGAATCTACCTTGGTCAAGTTAGGAATTTTCTTTGAAAAATCCTTTTTTTTTGCATTAAAAATAATTATATTGATAAATTAAATTTTGAAAAATCACACTTTCTCCTCTGATGTCTCAATTAACCCATGAGTGAGGTAGGATAACTATTCCAAAGTCATTTGGATTAAATTTGATGAATTATGAAGTGAAAAGCCTTAGGGGCAAATGTGTAATTTTGGAAATTTAGCCTTAATTAACATTTAGGCCTAATTTCAGAAAGGGAAATGGTAAATCTTTGTTCTAATTAACATATTTGGATGTTTGAAACACAAGGGATTAACTGGTAGAAACCAACCTCACTTGTCCTAATTAAAAAGAATAAATTTGTAGTTTCCTTAAATTACATAAATTTGGGAGTCTAGCCGATTAAATGATCCTAGATTTAGGGGTATGATTAGGGTGTTAATAACTCACTAATTTAATACCCATATTTGATGAACAAAAAAACAAAAAACATGAATCATCACCATCACTTATAAGTTAATTTCATTTGTAATGACTAAGACACTCAACAAAATCTTAAGGGCTTGGTAGTGACTTAGACTAAACAAAGTATCATTTAAATAAGGATTAGAAAAGTAAACATCATTGAAAATTAAAACAACTTTCAAACACTACAAGCCCAAGTCAAAATTTGGTTAAGTCTCTTAAATTTGTCTCTTTAAAGGTCTTCACCCACATAATTCTTAAATTGAATTGCGAGTGATAATTACCCTATTCTTAGGGATAATTGAGACATCAATGCTCACTGAGCACTAAGGGTATTAATAGAATGAATTATTAAGAAACATAATAAGTTTAAAAGAACTCGGGATTTTCCACCAGGCAGCGAGAGAGTAGCACAGACCTGCTTCTTTCTCTAGATCTGTTGGATACCTCAGAGATCTACTAAACTTAATATGTTTTGCTTGACAAAATCATCTTTAATTAAACTCTTAATGACCCACCAAGATATGACATAGTGTTAGGAAAACTACCAAAACGTTACTTTTTTTGCCTCTACATGAACTGCCCTCACATGCATTTTAAGTTTCAGGTGGTGGAACGAGAAGACTCGTCAGGTACGCTTTTACAGTTTTCAGCGTGGTCGTTCTTGTACTTTTATGCTTACATAAATTTTNCCTCACATGCATTTTAAGTTTCAGGTGGTGGAACGAGAAGACTCGTCAGGTACGCTTTTACAGTTTTCAGTGTGGTCGTTCTTGTACTTTTATGCTTACACAAATTTGCATGCTAAACAACGATGTCACCCTGCATGAAAACTAAAACTATCAGGATAGCCACAAAACCAAAACCAAAACTAAAACTAAAATCAACCAAGATAAAATTTAAGATGTAATTAACTATCTTGGCTTGCCCTTACGGAAAGCATGTACGAACCCAACTTAATATAAATNGATAGCCACAAAACCAAAACCAAAACTAAAACTAAAATCAACCAAGATAAAATTTAAGATGTAATTAACTATATTGGCTTGCCCTTACGGGAAGCATGTACGAACCCAACTTAATATAAACCCTATTTAATTATTTATATTAAGTAGAGGAACTTGTCGGCAAATACAAAAGTTTCACAGACCAAACAGATGTCATATATTCCTTAGTTTATTTGATTGAGTATCATCCTCAAGTCTTGTGTTTATCCTTTGGGATAGATATAAGATTTGAGTTACATNATACAAGATTTGAGGTACATCGCTCTTTCATTTAAACTATGAAAAATATGGGGTCAGTTTGATTTCATATTTTTTCTAAAACTAAATATATATGTAAATTAAAACGTCATTCTGAAGCGGGCGACGGTATTTTGATTTTGGTGACCGACAACTTCTTACGGGCAACTCCTTCAACCAAAAATAGCGCCGACATGCGATCAACAACAACTCCTTAGCTAGAGGAAATCGAGAAGCATGGAACCTCACCCTTTTTGGAGGGAGCATGTTTCACCCATTGTCTGCTTCTACTAAAGTGGAGAACATTTATACAAATTGAGAAAATCATTAGAAGAATATTAAATCTAGAAAGAAACATGAGGAACAATAATCTAAATCAATCTGAAAAGGAAAAGTTGAAAGAAAAACTAAAATTTGAGGATTTAGTAGTAATCTCAGNCTCCTTAGCTAGAGGAAATCGAGAAGCATGGAACCTCACCCTTTTTGGAGGGAGCATGTTTCACCCATTGTCCGCTTCTACTAAAGTGGAGAACATTTATGCAAATTGAGAAAATCATTAGAAGAATATTAAATCTAGAAAGAAACATGAGGAACAATAATCTGAATCAATCTGAAAAGGAAAAGTTGAAATAAAAACTAAAATTTGAGGATTTAGTAGTAATCCCAAGATCCAGACAAGATTGGGTGATTGATCAAGAATTACTTAAATGAAATTTTGATTTAGGAGGAATCCTTTATTGGGCTAATGACGTTAAACCAAGTTCTTTGTGGGAGATACCCGATGATTATCTTTATTGGTGTGATTGCTTATGAGTTGAGACTGTTGTCAGGCTGATGACGTTAAACTAAGTGCTTTGTTGGAGGCAACCCATAGTTATCAGTGTGGATTGATTTAGATTGTTTGTTGTTGTGATGTTTTTAAATATGNCCCGATGATTATCTTTATTGGTGTGATTGCTTATGAGTTGAGACTGTTGTCAGGCTGATGACGTTAAACTAAATGCTTTGTTGGAGGCAACCCATAGTTATCAGTGTGGATTGATTTAGATTGTTTGTTGTTTTGATGTTTTTAAATATTNTCAAGTTTATGCACATTATTTGCTTAAATTAATCATAATAATTAGCATTTTACTTAGAAAAATCCAAGAAAAGTTTTTAAGGTTTACTATGACTAGAGAACCCTTAAGAAAATTTTTTATGAGTCAAGTCATTTAAAATGCACCTAATCTTTACAAATCCTAAATCACTAAGATAATTAATTTTGGAAAATACAAACATTAAAATGACTTGATTTTTTATCTCCACTATTGTATAGGATTCATAGAACTCACCATATAAATTTCAAATTATTTTGAGTTTATTTTGTAACTTAAGTTGATTTTTAAAGATAAATATCTTTTTTTTGCACTTAAATAAATTTTAAAAATCAAAATATAACTAAAAGATTTATAAAAACTTATTTTTTGAGTTATTTGTGATCAGTGGTGTTTTCTAAAAATAAAATGATATTTAAAATAAAAACTTGATTTTTAGCCTAGTTTTTTTATATTTAAATAATTAAAAATCCATAAAAATTAGAAAAATAACAAAATTCATGGAAATATTTTAAATTACTTTCTAAGTACTTAGGAACAATTGGGATATTTTTCCTTGTTTTCTAAATAAAGATATTGAATTTTGAAGCTTAAAATAATTTTTAAAGGCTAAAAATAGTTTTTTTACTAAAATAATTCCAATAATTCAAACAAAAATCAGAAAAATGTGAATTTGTTTCTTTATGTCCCTTGACATTAGATGGATTTAATAAAAATATAAAACTTAATTTTCCATATTTAAAATATTTTATAATTAATAAACACCCATAACTTAAAATAATCCTTAAAATTCAAATAAAATTCAAAAAATCATGAAATTTGGTCC
>JXCR01130812.1:284831-307330 GCA_002079205.1 Phalaenopsis hybrid cultivar | reverse complement strand
AGTTTACTATATCAACATACCACGGTACATCCATTTCATCAATACTATATAAATGTTCATCAATGAAATTTTCTAAAATTTTCTTTGCAAAATTAGTTAATTTTCTATTTCTATTCAAGAATTCCCTTTCTATCTACCACGGTAAAATCAAACTCTTGCAATAGAAGTATCCATCTAATTAATATTGGTTTAACATCCTTTTTTTGCATCAAGTATTTAATAGCAGAATGATCTGTATGCACTATACATTTAGTTCCAATTAAATAATATCTAAATTTATCAAAGGCATAAACAATAGCTAATAACTCTCTTTATGTAGTATAATTAATTTGAGCATTATTTAGAGTTTTACTAGCATAACTTTAAAAATCTATTGTGCTTTCGTTCTAATACAACCCCAATAGCATAATCACTAGCATCACACATTATTTTAAATGGTTTCTCCTAGTCAGGTGGTACTATTATATGTGCAGTGATTAATTTTTCCTTAATAATTCAAATGTTGTTATGCATTCCTCATTAAAATCAAATTTCGTATCTTTTGCTAAAAGTTGGCATAGGGGTTTATTTATTTTTGAAAATTTTTTTATGTAGTGCTTGTAAAAACCAGCATGTCCTATAAAACTTCTCACCCCTTTAACATTATTAGGAGGTGGTAATTTTTCTATAACTTGAATTTTTGTAGGATCCACTTCCATGCCTTTTTCAAAAATTTTATGCCTAAGAATAATACCTCCTGCAACCATAAATTGTCATTTTTTCTAATTTAAGACTAGGTTGATTTTTTCACATATCTTCGAAATTTTTCTAAATTATTAAGACATTACTCAAACGAAGTCCCAAATACAAAAAAAATCATCCATAAACACTTTCATTCCATGCTCTATAAAATTGCTAAAAATTGAAAGCATGCATCTTTGAAATGTTGCAGGTGCATTGCATAGTCCAAAAGGCATTCTACAAAAAGCAAATGGTTTATATGGGCTTGTAAACGTTGTTTTTTCTTGATCCTCTGGAGCAATTGGAATTTGGTGATATCTGGTATATCCATCTAAAAAGAAATAGTATTTGTTCCCAACTAATCTATCCAACATTTGGTCAAGAAAGGGCAAATAAAAGTGATCTTTTCTGGTGGTCATATTTAGTTTTCTATAGTTAATACAATTTAGCCAACCAGTTACTTGTCTTATTGATATTAATTCATTTTTTTTTGTTTTCTTCAAAAATCGCTCCTCCTTTCTTCAGAACACAGTGAATTGGGCTTACCTAAGCACTATTTGAAATAGCATATATAATTCCAACATCTAACCACTTTAAAATCTCTTTTTAAACAACTTCTTTCATTACTGGATTTAATCTTCTCTGAGGATCCGCTTTAGGTTTATACTGTTCATCTAATAAAATTCTATGCATATAAATTGAAGGACTAATTTCTTTAATATCTGCTAAAGTCCATCCAAAAGCCTTTCTATACTTTTTCAGCATCTCTATCAACTTTTGTTCCTGAATTTCAATTAACTCAGAAGATATAATAACAGGCAATGTAGACGACTCTCCTAAAAATACATATTTTAAATGGGTAGGTAATATCTTCAATTCAAGTTTAGGTGGATTAACACTTGAAGGAATAAGATTTTCACTATCATTTTCCAGCAAGTATAATGCTTCAAATTTGACCTGAATATAATCTAAATCTTCTTATTTTACTTCATTTTCAGTATAAAAAATTTTTCCTTGCTTTAATGTTTCTTCAAATTCATTCTTAAACTGCTCATTACTTAGATAATCTGCTACTTCCATCCTGAAACATTCATTTTCTTTTTTCTATTGCGGGATATTTCATAGCTTTTGTTATATTAAATTTCATTTCTTGATAATTAACTCTCATCATTAATTCTCCTTTTTGCACATCTATTACAGCTCTCCCTATCGTGAGAAATGGTCTCCCTAAAATAATGGGAATCTCTTTATCTTCTTCCATATCCAATACTATAAAGTCTACAAGGAAAATAAATTTATCCACTTTTACTAGCGCATCTTCTATAACTCATTTTAGATAAGTTATTGATCGATCAACTAACTGAAGAGTTACAGTAATAGGGGAAATATCTCCCAAATCTAAACATTTAAGAATTGATAAAGGCAAACGATTGATACTTGCTCCTAAATCACATAAAGCTTTTCTGTAAAACTTTTCACCAATTACACAAGGTAAGTAAAACTACCAAGATCTTTTAAATTTTCAGGAAGCTTTTTCTGAATAATAGCACTACACTCTTCACTGAGTGCAACGATCTCATGATATGTAAACTTCCTTTTCTTATTTAGTACATCCGCACTACACTCTTCACTAAGTGCAACAGTCTCATGATCTGTAAACTTCATTTTCTTGTTTAACACATCCTTCATAAATTTAGCATAACTTGGCATTTGTTCTAACGTTTCAACAAAAGGAATATTTATCGTTAACTTCTTAAAGATTTCCAAAAATTTTGTAAATTGTTTATCTTTATTCTTCTGTTTCAGTTTTCGAGGAAACAAAGGTAATGGTTTTTCTACAGAGCTCTGTGTTCGTTCATTTTCCTGTTGATCATTTTCCATTTCTTCATTTTCTTCATCAACTTTAGTTTTTCTTTGGATCCTTGTTTCAACTTCTTTTTCACTTCATAATTGAATATCTTTAATTTACTCTTTATTTTGATCTTTTGGATTAACTTCCACAGTACTTGGAAGAATTTCAGAAAGTTTATTA
Source organism: Phalaenopsis hybrid cultivar (assembly GCA_002079205.1). Lineage (NCBI taxonomy): Eukaryota > Viridiplantae > Streptophyta > Magnoliopsida > Asparagales > Orchidaceae > Phalaenopsis > Phalaenopsis hybrid cultivar. The sequence continues at coordinate 304,578 of JXCR01130812.1, read as the reverse complement.
TTAAGTGCAGTAGCAATATGTCCTAATTAATTTTTAATATTTCTAATAGCAGCCCCTTGATTTTGTATTTGATTTCCCATATTCAGCCATACGTCTTCCATCATTAACTTCTTTTCCTTAACTTGTGGGTTAGGGTTGGAGTTAAATCCCGGAGGATAATAAGGTTGAAAATTAGTATTTCCTTGATTGTTCAGATTTCTAGAAGGATTCACCAAATTATTATAATTATTCCAACTAAAATTAGGGTGATTTTTTTAACGNCAATATGTCCTAATTAATTTTTAATATTTCTAATAGCAGCCCCTTGATTTTGTATTTGATTTCCCATATTCAGCCATACGTCTTCCATCATTAACTTCTTTTCCTTAACTTGTGGGTTAGGGTTGGAGTTAAATCCCGGAGGATAATAAGGTTGAAAATTAGTATTTCCTTGATTGTTCAGATTTCTAGAAGGATTCACCAAATTATTATAATTATTCCAACTAAAATTAGGGTGATTTTTTTAACGAGGGTTAAAATAGTTAGAATAGGGATTGTTATTTCGATTACTTATAGTGTTTAAAGTTTCATAAGATAATTGAGTATCAAAAATTTGTCCTAGTGAATTCTCCTCTAATACTAGGGGTACTTGAGAATAATTCATTCCCATTTGATCAATCTTTTTTTAAATAGTAGCAATTTGAGATGCTAAAATAGACATTGCATCAGAATCATGAATACTAGCTACTCTCTTAGGATTTACCCTTTTAGAGGGTCATTGAAAATTATTAGTAGTCATTTCTTCAATTAAAGAGTATACTTCATCAAAAGGTTTTGACATTAATGAAGCACCCGTAGCAGCATCTATAATAGATCTTAGTGATCCTACTAATCCATTGTAAAATGTTTGAATTATTATCTAATCTGGTAAAGCATGATGTGGACACTTCCTAAGAAGATCTTTAAATTATTCCTAGGCTTCATATATCGATTCCCCTTCAAACTGACATAAAGATGTAATATCATTTCTAAGCTTAGCGGTTTTTTAGGGTGGAAAATATTTAGCCAAGACTTTTTGTGATAGTTCTCCCCAAGTTCTAATAGATCCATGTGCTAAAAAATTTAACCAAGCCTTGGCTTTATCCTTTAATGAAAAGGGAAAGTCTAAGCCCAATAACATCATTAGACACTCCGTCATATTTAAATGTAGCATAAATTTCAAGAAAACTAACAAGATGTAAATTAGGATCTTCAGTAGGTGATTCTCCAAACTGATTATTTTGTACCATTTGGATAATAAGAGGTTTAAACTAAGATGAATTAGCAACATCATCAGGATTTTGAATAGTCAAGTGAAGTTCATCTGTTGTCGGATTCGCATAATCTCTTAAAGGTCTTTGTCGATTTTCATTTATTGGATTATCTAAGTTATTTGCTATTTCTTGTAAAATTTTAATTTATCTTTATTTTTTTTGAATTTTTCTAATAGTACTTTCTAATTCTGAATCGTAAGGTACTAAACCTTCAAATCAAATATTTCACAACAACACATTAATTGCAAAAATAAAGCAAGCAAAGTAAAACACTCTAATAAAAATAATTCTTTTTGGATTTTTAATTTTTTAATTTTTTTTTTATTTTTTAATAATAATATTTTTATGGTATATATAATATCTTTAAATTTCCTAATTTATCAGAATTATTTAATTATACCGTTATCTTCCCCGACAAAGGCGCCGAAAACTTGATCCGAATTTTTGTTGCGACAGGTTATGTAAAATTTCATTAAACATAATCAACTAATATCTGGATTCTACGTAAGTATGCGTATCATTATCAAGTAGTAATGAATTTCCTATTTAAACTCCAAATATCGATCCTACGGGGAATGTTTAAATTGGAAATGCTAAATTCGCTAGGAAATTCACAGAAAGTCAATTGAAATCACTGTCACTAATTTCAATTGTTGAGATGTAATCAAAATTAAATTTCTAAACTATTATCAGATCAAATATGCAAAATTTAAAATAGTAAATACTAATCTATTAATTATGTTTATATAATGGAGATTCTTATGTGAAAAAGCATCCTTCCCACTATAAAAAGACTATGGTAAAATGAGATGAGATAATTGTTCATAATATGTATTGTGCCAAATAGGAGTAATTTTAATTATCTACCCTGATACAATGCATAAAAAATGATTAGCTAATCTCAGTGTTTGGTCTCTAAATCCATGCTAGGCTAGGAGGATACCGACTCCCACTCCAGAGCTCCAACTTCCCTTGACCTATAGGCTAGCTCCCGTTTCAATTTTTAAACACTAAGACTGAATTGAAGATTTTAGTCTGTCATCCTAAAGTTTCTCCAATTCTACACCCAATAAATAATATTTCTCTATTTATTTCCACTTAATTCCACGAACGATGTTCTCCTTCATGGAATTAAATGTGATCTTTACTCTGTTGCAGAACTCATACTCCATTTCTCGGATCATATGTTTAATAACACATTTTAACAATTCAATTGACCAAATCGNTTAAAAACTGAAGCGAGAGCTAGCCTTCAGGTGAAGGGAAGTGGGAGCTCTGGAGTGGGAGCCGATATCCTCACATCATAGCCACAAATTTAGGGATTAAACACTGAGATTAGCTAATGATTTTCCATGCACTGTATCAGGGTAGAGAAATAAAGTTGCTCTTATTTTGCACAATACGAATTATGAACATTTATCTCATCTCATTTTTCCATAGCCTCATTGTAGTGGGAGTGATGTTTTTTTGCATAAGAATCTCCATTACATAAACATAGTTAATAGATTAATGTTTACTGTTTTAAATTTTGCATATTTAATCTCATAATAGTTTAAAAATTCAATTTTGATTACATCTCAATAATTGAAATTAGTGACAGTGATTTCAATTGACTTTGTGTGAATTTCCTAGTAAATTTGTCATTTTCAATTTAAACCTTCCCTGTAGGATTGATATTGGGGGCTTAAATAAAAAGTCTATTATTACTTGATAACATTACGTATACTTACATAAAATACGAATATTAATTGATTATATCTAATCAAAATTTACACAATCTATCGCAACAAAAAAGTCAGATCACATTTTTGCTGTTTTTGTGCTATGGCCGATATCTCTGTTGTTTGAGAGCTCTATGCAAATCTCCTAGAGGTTGAAGAGGAAGGATTCATGGTAGGAGGGAAACAAGTACCTTTCTCATGGGAGGTAATAAATAATTTCTATCAAATGTTTCCTAGCACGTTATGCTTTTATTAAAACTATAGTCCAAACGAGGAGTTAGATAAGATTATTTCATTGTTTACTGATGGAAGGGGACTATGGAAGTTTACTAATAAAAGAAGAGTCAAATTCCCCACTTTAAAGTTGAATGCCAGAGCAAAGGCGTGGAACCACTTTATTTTTTCTCATCTACAACCATCAAATAACCTCAGGGAAGTGACCTGAGATAGAGCAACCTTGAGCTATTGTATTTAATAGTTCAAGCCCATCAATATTGGAGCTTTGATTTATGATGTTATCACAAGTTCTGTCATAGCTGCTACTAATAAAGGTTTGGGATTCACATCCTTGATCTTTTAATTATGCTAAGAGCCAGGTGTTAGATTTGATAGTTTGGAGGAGATATTGTAGTCACTCAAACTAATTACTAATGTGATTGTCAAGTCTTATTCACATCATTCGATCTTTTGATGGAGTGGTGGATTTTCTAGCAGTTTAGGTGCCTCTACATCTTGAGCTTCCATTTCATGTGCTTCAACATCACAAGGAAAAAGTCCTGGATCTGATTCACTGTCACAATTATTGCAAAGGATATTGGACAACATCAACTATACCACTAATAAGGTATTGAATTTAAAAAATTTCGTAGATCATATAGATGGATATATGAGGAGACATAGCGATTATGAGGAGAAATTCCACTCATTGTTGGAAAACCTTGTGAGAGGTGACCAGAATGTAGTTTTCTCTCAATATGCAAAATTTCCATCATATGAGCCTAGAGTTGTTTGACATAGTGACGAGAGTGATGTCAATGAGGAGGATGATTAGACTAAGTTCTATAGTTTAGTTTTATTTATTTTTGCTGTGAACTTTTTGTGGTACACTTATACTGTACTTTTTTTTTGAGTTGTACTTGTTGAGATTGTTAGTTCTATTTGTGTTTTGTTTTGTTAGACGCTGCTGTGATGTATCTATGTACTTTGAGTAGTTATTTTGTTATCCAAGCCACAACACTCAAAATGCTGAAAACAAACATCCTATGCTCAGTCTCAACTATATAGAGATCTAAAAGCATAATTCTAAACCAAAGCAAATGCAAAGTTCAAATCAAATTATACACACAACAGACATGTAGCAATGTAAATTTACTGTTCATCAGATTCAGTGCTAGATTCTCCTCTGAGATCACCCATTGATTGCACATGAACGAAGTGATTATAGAAGGGTCGGTATGAAAATTCTTCAGTAGAATACTCTTCTATAGATTTCATTCTTATAATCAGCCGTGTCAAACTATCTTCAATATGTCTAGAGTGAGAGTGTTCTTTCATCCTCCAGTCTAGATGATCGAAGAAATTAGAGATATTATTAATTGCATTCATAACATTTTGTACCTCCTTCTCCAATTTCTTGATTCTGCGTAGGATCACTAGTGTCTTGTCCGGAACTAAAGGTTGAATTGGCTGTGAATTCTCAGATGATTGATTCACCATAATAGTCATATCATTTTCATCTTCGTAAGCTGGAAATCTCTCAGTTGGGTCCAAAGGCTTCCAAGGTAGAAGTACCTTTTCCTAATTTTTGTAGGATACTTGGAATTGACTGCAAAGTAAAAAAATTTCGGAAGGATGTCCAAGCCCATAAGTTAATCCATGAACGATCAGGCCCAAAACAGACTTCACAATTATTGACTCAATATCGATCTGCAGTCTCATTTGGATGCAGTAATTCAGAATAGCACTTTCTTTAGAAACTTTACCGATCCTCATCATAGATAACAATTTTGCAGAAATGAAGAAGTACCAATGTTTTTAAATGGGATTTAGAAGTGTCACAGAAAAACTAACATACCCTTTTTCTCTCATTTCCTAGTCTTCATTTTTGTCCGTTAAATATTGGTAAATTTCATTCATCTGGTTTCTTGTCGGGACAAAGTTGGAATAATGACAGATAAGAATGTTCTTGATCATTTATAATTCATTGATTCATGCAGGAGTAAAAGTTATCCATCTACCTCGCACATCGACGACTTCCTGGTTGATTCCATGCAAGTTAGCATAAAATTCCTTCACCACACGAACAACCACGGTGGCGGTAGTGTAGCACAACACTTCCCATCTTTTCCACACTCATCTCTTTAGTTACCGTCGAGGGATTATTCAATCCTTGATTTAAAAATCATCGTTCCTTGATTAATCTTTTCGTTGCCAGTACCTTATTGAAGATTCACTGCGCTTCCGAACTAATGAACTTTCACCGGTTGAACACTCGCATTCTATGATTTTCAAGGGAATTAGACGCCGTAAGGATGAATTTGGTGGAGTTTCAATTCATTTTTTGGCAACTATGAACTTAGGAATCGAATTTGGGAGTTTAAAATGGGTAACTCCCACCCAAAATTGTCAAAAAACGCTCATTCAAACTCCAGAAACCGCAATTCCGTAGGTCTCACCGTCGGCAGGGTTGAGGTTGCCGTCAGTGAGCCTTTAGTATTTAATTGCCTGGACTTTCAGGAAAAATCTGGCGTCGGCAGAGTTTAGGGCGCCATCGGTGCCCAAGGCAAAAATTGCACAGTTTCACTCTGGTCCGAATCCGTTCCAATTTTTCTCTATGGATCCGATTTTTATGATGATTTAAGGGTAAATAAGAGTAGTAGAGTTCAATACTACCACAAACTAACCATAATTTCAAATAAAAACTACTATAATTGAAATAAAAATAAAGATAACTATGGGTTGCCTCCCATAAAGCGCTTAGTTTTACGTCGTCAGCCTGACCTATTCAGGTATTATTCAGGTTGATTGATCATTAAAACCTCTTTAAAATTTGGTCTTTTACCCTCAAAATATAGTTTTATTCTGTTTCCATTCACTTTAAATCTATTTCCAATCTTGTGATCTTCATATTCAGCAGCTCCGAAAGTATAAACTAGAGTCACAATAAAGGGTCCTAACCAACGAGACTTCAATTTCCCAAGGAATAAATTTAGCCATGTATTGTAAAGCAATACTTCTTGTCCTGGTTCAAAGCTCTTCTAGTTAATCTTCCGAGCATGCCATAACTTTAGTTTCTCCTTGTAAATTTTGTTGTTATCATAAGATTCATTTCTAAATTCTTCCAATTCATTCAATTGTAAGAATCTCTTCTTACCAGCATCTTTCAAATTATAATTGAATTCCTTAATCAACCAATATGCTTTATGCTCCAATTCTACTGGTAAGTGACAAGTCTTTTCAAAAATCAGTCTATAAGGAGTCATTCCAACAGGAGTTTTATAAGCAGTCGAAGTCTTTCCAAAAATCAGTCTGTAAGGAGTCATTCCAATAGGAGTTTTATAATCAGTCCTGCGCCCATAATGTTGTATCCAATCTAGTGGACCAATCTATTCTACTAGGGTTCACAGTCTTTTCCAGTCCATAATGCAGTATCCAGTCTAGTAGACCAATCTACTCTACTAGGGTTTACAGTCTTCTCAATTAATTAGTCTGTAAGGAGTCATTCCAATAGGAGTCTTATAAGCAGTCCTGTAAGCCCATAATGTTTTCCAAAAATCAGCCTGTAAGGAGTCATTCTAATAGGAGTTTTATAAGCAGTACTGTAAGCCCATAATGCGTCCAGTCTAGTGAATCAATCTACTCTACTAGGGTTTATAGTCTTTTCAAGTATTTGTTTAATCTCTCTATTAGAAACTTCAACTAACTCACTAGTTTGAGGGTGATAGGCAGTAAAGATTCTATGAATAATATTAAACTTTTCTGCTAATCTCTTAATGTATTTATTCCTAAAATGGGATCCTTTGTGAGTGATAATAATTCTCGGCATTCCGTATCTAGTGAAAATATTTTTCATTATAAATCTTGAAACACTTTTAGCGTCACAACGAGATAAAACTTGTGCTTCAATCCACTTTGAATATGAAACTAGGCTCTGATATATTGTAGGTGCTAATTTTTAAAAATACAGGCTTTAAGGAATTAAATAAAACAATATATTTCAAAGGATTTGCTAAGAATTAAAAACATAAATAGAAGCTGAAAATAATAAGAAATACAAAAAAATAAAAATCTACAATTACTGTTACAGTTCAATCCACAGTACAACATTACATGAAAGTTCCTATCACAATATTTTTAAGGACAACAAACACTTAGACAATCAAAATAATAAACAAATAAAACAAAATCCTAAAACATCAGTCACCATCCTCTTCCTCCTCATCGTCATCATCATCATCATCATCATCATCATCATCTTCTTCTTCTTCTTCTTCTTCATCTTCTTCTTCTTCTTCTTTTTCTTCTTCTTCATGATCCGACACATAAGGAGTAAAACTAGGGCAAGTTGGAAATTTCACATTATAATCACCCTTTAAATATCTGATCATGGCTTTCTGATATGCTATATCATATTGAACTCTCCTTTATTGATATTCATCGTTATATGCATTCTTTGCTTCTAACCCTCCAATCCTATTTTGCAAATTTACAATTTCATTTTGTTGGATCATAAGCTACTCAATGATGTTTTCAATTGAAGCAGAGCTGGAAATAGATGACCCTGTAGCAGTTGTTGAGGGTCTATCACTACCTTCACTCCTGGATTCAACAAATGATTCAAATCTTTAGACTGTGTGCTTCCCAATGGGTTTCTGTGGCTGCAGCTTTTCTTCAATTCTACTTAACTCTACTCCTAACTATTCATATAAAGTGAAAATTTGGGTAGGGTATCCCAAACCATTAGTTGTTGCACTCCTGACTATACTCTGAGCATTTTTACTATAAGAGCACCATCATATACTAAGTTCATTAGTTTAATGCAAAAGATTAGAATAGCTCTTTCCTTTTTTACTTCACTTAGATGCTTTTTTGGAAGTAATTTTGCAGAGATGAAGTAATGTCATTAGTTTGATTGAAAAGTCATCACAAAGTGAAGAAATTAACTTTTTTATTGTTTTTAATTTTCCACTCTCCCATTCAATCAATCAAAAAGGCAATTACTTCATCCAGTGATGAGTTGCTCATCACAAATGCAACATATTCACAATGTAATTCATTTCTCAATCTATAAAATGCATTGATCTTCCTTCTAGAAAATTCAACTTGCTTACCTCTCATAAATATGTGATCATCTTGGGTTTAACCAAATATGGCAAAAGATAATCTAAATCAAGTAACCTTTGGTCCATGGATCATGTAGGATGGGCTAGGTGGGTCTAACCTGGTCCCTAGGGTCCAAAGGCTGGATGTGGTGACCATGGCTTGGTCAATTTGAAAGGGTTTGGTTCAATTTAAGGCTTGTGTTCAAAATATGTCATGAACTTGGATTTGAATTTGGGTTATGCCAGACTTTGAGTTTTGCTCAATTGATTGATCAAATTGGCTTGTATGATTGTCATGAGAAGCTTGGAAAAAAATTGAGTGATTTTGAATTGAATTGGGAGTTCAACTGGGGGGAAATTGAGTATATGGTCAAATTATGTATTTTGGTTAGGCTTGGAGTTTAAGTTTGAAATTAGGTTCAATTGAGCTTCAATTTTGTTTCATTCAACCTTAGACATGATAAATTATTGTTAAGAATTGAAATAGGGGAAAATTGGGATCAATTTGGTGAAAATTGGAGATGAATTGAGGTAATTGGGCCTAAAAGGGTAAAATTGGGATTTTTGTCAACATTGGTCAAGTTGATCAAATTGGGCTTCATGAGTGGTTAAGATTGGTTTTGGAGGTGTTTGAAATGATTTTGGAGGTTTTTTAGAAATTTGGTCCACCAAGGGCATTTTGGGAAACTTTGGAGTATTTTGGTATATTTGGAAATTTTCTAGTGTTTTGGGTAGTTTAGATGATTTAAAAGAGTTTGGGGTAAATTTTAGAAAAATTTGGGTGGTTTGGGAATTATGAGGATTTTAGGGCTCCAAGGGTAATTTGGTAATTATGGAAAAGTTTAGGGGCAAAAGCATAATCTTGATGGCGCTCAGAGGTATGGTGGTTGGATGGGGCCTAATTCGCTGTCAATTCCCGTTGTGTCGGATGTGTATCTTTTGATTGAAAGGAGTCACCACTCTCTTTATCTATTTTTATTTCCCTAACCACTAGTTAACTCTTTCTCTTGAATCATGTCAATGATTCCAAGATTTTAAGACACTAGGAGAAGGAAAGAAAGGGGTAAAAATAGAAAACATGAGAAAAAGAAATGTCGAAAGGATTTTTTTTTATTGTGGTGAACATTATAAAGAAATGATTTCTCATATAAGGAAAATCACATGAAAAATAAATAACCAGAGATTTTAGGTATAACACCTATTGTGAGTTCTTAAATCTCCTATCAGAGCAAGCTTGTATAAGTAATTACACCTTAGACGGTTAAAACTGCCTAAGAAAACTCCTGATTCTCATTAACACTCATTCTCCTAATAAATGTCAAGGTCAAGGAAAGAAACAACAAATGTTTTATTCTTAGGGTAGTAGGTTTCTAAGAATCTGATTCTACCCCAAAGGTTTTGTTTTGTTTTGTTTTTTCATGTCATGTCATGTTGTTTTTGTTTTGTTTTGTTTTTTTTGGTCATGTCATTTTTTGTTTTGTTTTGCTTATTTTTGTCATGTCATTTCTTTTTTTTTTATTTTATTTGTTTTTTGCCATGATTTTTTTGTTTTAGCTTTGTTTTGGTTTTGTTGTCTTGAAGTTCCACTTCTGAAATTCATTCTGCAAAATAGAGTTGGCACACCACATAACATGCAAATAAAATCAAAGGAATTTTTTTTAATGTCTCTAATAAACCTGCAAAACAAAACATGATTAACATAAAATCATGTTTTCAGATTTGTCATTTTTTAGTTAGTTTTTTAATAGGTTGAATAATTTTAAAACAAACTGGTCAATATGTCTATGGCTTTGTCGTCCAAGGGTTTACAAATATTCAGATTTGCATAATTTGAAAAGTGTTTACCATGATCAGAAGATTCTTGTCAGAAATAACAGATTGCGTCGTCTAATAAATCTTTGTAAATCTGAACACAAATGTTCAAGTTGCTTTCGGTGATCTTTGTTCACTAGGGAAATTTAAGTTTTAATGTCTTATTCGAATTTTAGGGGTTGTAAAATTTTAGGTTGTTTACGATTTATTAGTCTATTAATTTTTTTTTGTCATTTTTGTCATTTTTTTATTTATTTTTGTTTGGGATGACCCGATCAGGATCTCATGGTACCGTCATCTCGGGCCATTATGTTTGCAGTTTGATTAACAATAAGTGGTTAGAAGATATTTTATTAGCAATCATGGGTTCCCTCCTCCAAAATATCCTCTCAAACCTAGTTGCATTTTAGGTTCAAGTTTAAGTTTTAATGTATTTTAAGGTGAATTTTATATTATTTTATGTTCATGTCGGTGGGTTGTCATTTATTTTAGGTCTAATGTAAATTATACTTGAAGAAGTTTAATTGAAACCTAAGGTTTAGGTTTAATGTAGGTGAAGATTGATTTCATTCAAATTTGGATAGAACCTATAGTATGAAGATGATTTTAAGAACAATGTAAGTAAGAGATAAAATAATTTAGATTAAATGTTGGTAGAAACTAAAATTTTAAAATGTTTTGAGTACAATAAAGTTAGAACTTAAGAAGGTTTAGGTTCAATGTTGTTAGAACCTAAGAATTTAAAATAGTTTAAGTCCAATTTAGGTAGGACTTAAGCTTGTTTTAAGTTCAATGTAGGTAGAACCTAATGGTTTAAGTCTAATGTAGGTAGGAATTAAGGTGTTTTAGGTTCAATGCAGGTAGAACCTAAGGATTAAAATGGTTTAAGTCCAATGTAGGTAGGATTTAATGTGTTTTAGGATCAGTGTAGGTAGAACCTAAGGATTTAAAATGGTTTAAGTCCAATGTAAGTAGGACTTAAGATAATTTTGGTTCAATGTAGGTAATACTTAATCATTTAACATGATTTAAGTCCAATATAGGTATAACTTAAGATGATTTAGGTTTAATGTAGGTAGAACCTAATGGTTTAAGTCCAATGTAGGTATGGCTTAAGGTGTTTTTGGTTCAAGGTAGGTAGAGCCTAAGGATTAAAATGGTTTAAGTCCAATGAAGGTAGGACTTAAGATGATTTAGGTTCAATGTAGGTAGAACCTAATAATTTATCATGGTTTAAGTCCATTATGGCTAGTACTTAAGATGATTTAGTTTAAATGTATGTAGAAACTAATGATTTAAGCCTAATGTAAGTAGGACTTAAGGTGTTTTAGGTTCAATGTAGGTAGAACTTAAGGGTTAAATGGTTTAAGTCCAATGTAAGTTGGACATAAAGTGATTTAGGTTCAATTTAGGTAGAACCTAAGGATTAAAATGGTTTAATTCAAATGTAGCTAGGACTTAAAATGATTCAAGTTCAATATAAGTAGAACCAAAGGATTAAAATGGTTTAAGTTCAATGTAGGTATGACTTAAGGCATTTTAGATCCAATGTAAGTAATATCTGAGGTTGATTTTGATTCAATATGGATTGAATCAAAAGTTTGAAACGATTTTAAGTCCAAATTTGGGAGGACTTAAAGTTGATTTAAGTTTGACATAGATTGAACTTAAGGTTTGAAATGATTTTAAGTCCAATATAAGTAGGACTTAAACTTGATGTAGATTCAATATGATTGGGTTCTAAGGTTGATTTAGGTTCAATATTGAACCTATGAATTGAAATAATATTAAGTCCAATGAGGTTGGGACTAAGGTTTTGGTTAATTTAAGTTCAACGAAAGTTGAACTTAAAGTCTAAGTTAACTTAAGTAGGTTGAACGTAAGATTTAGGTTAACTTTAGTTGAACCTGAGGGTTTAGGTTGAACTTAAGGGTTTGTGTTGACTTAAGCCCAAGTTGGGTTGAACTTAAGGATTTGAGTTGAGTTAGGTTCAATTTTAGTTGAACGTGAAGGTTTGATTTGAGTTAGGTCCAGGCTAGTTTGAACTTAAGGTTTGAGTTGAGCTAGGTCCATGTTGGATTGAACCTAAGGATTTGATTTGACATAAGTTTAATGTGGTTAAGACTTAAGGGTTTAATTAAATCTAATTTAATTCAGATTTAATTTGGTTTGAATTTTAATTAAACCTAACACGGGTAAGGTTTAATTAATTTTACTAGGTCTCATTAAAGTTACACGTAAATAAGCCTATTTTAAGTAAGGCTTAATAGGATTATTTAGGTATAATTAGATACTTAATTGAAGTTTAGGTTTGATTAAAACTAATGTGAGTAAGGCTTGATGGGTGTAATTAGGTATAATTAGGGTTAGACCTAATTGAGATTTTAATTTAATTAAGCCTAACATAAGTAAGGCTTAATGGTGTTAATTAGGGCTAATTAAGGTTAGACCTAATTGAGGTTTATGTTTGTTTAAGCCTAATGTAAGTAACGCTTAATAAAGGTTAATTAGATCTAACTAGGTTTAGACCTAATTGAAGTTTAGGTTGATTAAGCCTAATGTACGTGAGGGTTTATGGGGTTAATTATGTATAACTAACCTAATTGAGCTTTTAATTCAATTAAGCCTAATGTAAGTTAGGCTTAATGAAGGTTAATTATGTCTAATTAGGTTTAGACCTAATTGAAGTTAAGGTTGATTGAGCCTAATGTAAGTAAGGCTTAATGGGGTTAATTAAGTCTAATATGGGTTAAACCTAATTAAAGTTTATGTTTGGTTAAGCCTAATGTTAGTAAGTCTTAAAGAGGTTAATTTGGTCTAATTAGGGTTAAACTTAATTGAGGTTTTAATTTAATTAAGCCTAATGTAAGTAAGGCTAACTAGAGTTAGATCGAATAGAGGTTTAAGTTTGATTAAGCCTAACATAAGTAAGGCTTAACAAAAGTTAATTAGGTCTAATTAGGTTTATACATAATTTAAGTTTAAGGTGATAGATTAAAACACAAGTTTCATGTATAAAAATAAGTTTAGGTTTTGAATTAGTGTTTTATCATATCCTTCTCATGAAGGTTTAGATGCAAATAAATATGGAAATATACTTTTGTTGGATGCAGAATTGAAGATTTTAAGGTGACAGATTAAAACCCCCAATTTGGTTCAATTGATTGGAAACTAATGCGAGATTTTTAGCTTTCAAAGGAGGGAATAGTGGGAGCTCTGGAGTGGCAGCTGGTATCCTCCCAGCTTAACCACAGAATTAGGGACCAAACTCTGGATTAGTCAATGTTCTTTATAGCACTCAGAAGAGGGTAAAGAATATGATTGCTCTTATTTGTCAAAAAATAAGTTTTTATATATTTTCAAATAATTTAAATTTAATCACAAACTATATAATCATTGTAAAGGGAAGGATGCTTTCTTAAATTTGAACTTTCCATCACAACAAAAACTTTATTTAATTTTCATAATTTTACTTCTGAAAGAAATAAAAATACAACTTATCTCACAATTCTTCCCAAGCAAATCCCTAGAAATTCTCTCCAAGTCTTTGCAATCACTCCCAATTCTCTCTTAGAAATGTAATGAAGAAGAAATCTCTCACCTTCCCTCTCCACTTACAACCCTAGAAGAAAATCTCCTCTTCTCTCTCTCTCTAACTCACGCCACACACACACTCTCTCTCTCACGTCACACACACACACTCTCATTCTTCTCTATGAAGTATTCTCTTTAATTTGGGTTGCCTCCTCTTGAAATAATTCTTTCCAAAAGTTCCTTCCAAAGTCAACTCTTTTAAATTCAAATGATGTGTCGTTTGATCGAAGAGTCATATAACTTCATAATAGAACCTTCCAAAGTTTCTAGATGCATTGAATTACTTCAAGAGGTGTGTAAAATAAGTGTCCCTTTGAAATTTGTGCAAAAATTCTTCTCAAACCCCCTTTTTTTGAAAAATTCATCTCTAGCGCATTATGCACCAGCTCTATGGATTTTAGCACTTTTTGCTTAAGATTTCGTCCTTTTTGTCATTTTTTCTCCAAATGCCTAAAAATGATATACTTGGAATAAAAACACAAAAATAACCATCTTTAACGTGCAATATCATAAAAAATAAGCATAAAATAGGTACTTTAAACAATATATTATTTTTGTGTATCAAAATCCTCCAAACTTAAATGTTACTTGTCATTAAGTGACACTGTCGACACTAAAAAGTTGAGGAATTGCCCGTTGGAAGCTGTCAGCCACAAGAATCAAAATCCTGTCACCCACTTAGGAAAGTCATTTAATTTATATATGTATATACAATTTAGAAAAATATGAAATCAAACCTACCCAATATTTCTCATAGTTTAAATGAAAGAGCACTGTACCTCAAACCCTATATCTATCCCAAAAGATAAAAACACAATTTGAGGATGAGGCTCAATCAAATAAACTAAGAAATATATGTTATCCATTTGGTCTGTAAAATAATTTATTTGCTAACAAGTTCTTCTATTTAATACAAATAATTAAATAGGGTTTATATTAAGCTAGGTTCGCACAAGTTTCCTATAAGGGTAAGCCCCTATTGTTAATTATATCTTAGATAACCGAAGCCACCTAAGAAAACTCTTGATAAAAATTAGGAAATGTTATCTTCAAGGAGGTCAAAGGATAGGAAATTTCAACAATATCAAACAAATAGGTGTGAAAAGGGATTGGCTCAAATTTAGAATATTTATTGTAGAATCCAAAGGAGGAAGAACTAGAGGATGTCATAGTTCTTGAGGAGAACCTCAGTGACTTCCCAGTCTATCCTATTGTTTGGCTTCAATTTTGAGGAGAAATTTATTAAATGTTTCATCCTACCAGTTTTATTTATTTAGGGCTTATATTTGTGTGAAACAATCACATAAATAGCCTGGAAGATGTGAGGATTTGGATCGTGACGAACAACAACCTCAGAATCCTAAGATGAGTTAGAACTTATATTGTACATTAGAGTTATACAAAAGCCTAAAGATAAGGTGAGGATTTACCTCAAAGTCCTATGGATTTGTTGTATAATTATAAGGAAAGAAATTAGTTTAGCTGGGGAAGACATGTTCTGCTGTTGAAGATGGTCGTGTTGTCCACCGTGCTAGCTCTAAGTTCCTCGCCATGACAAGTTTAAGTTTTCTAATGTGTCACGTCATGATGTTGAATCAGATGGCCCTATGGTTAAAGTTCTTTAATGTTATAGGGCATATAAAAATTGATTAGAGTGACATCGGTTAGGATCCTACGGTTCCATCGTTCTGGTACACTATTTCTATTGGATTCACTTAGTCCAAATCAATTTACTAAACATAACTTAATGAGTTCCGTACTTTCATTTAGACCATAGAAAGCCTCCTTAGAAATCGTAGGTTTCCTCCTCCGAGTGATTCCTGATCATCCGATAGAAACCTCTTAATTTAGTTACAATTGTTGTTTTGTGATGTTCGAGATTAACATTTGAGTTGTCTTATATTTTGACTATTGTGGCAGTGAATTTTATCTTGTTTGATTTCAGTTTTGGTTTATGACTATCCTAGTAGTTTTGGTTTTCATGCAGACATCGTTGTTTAGCATGCAAGTTTGTGTTTTTATTCACACATGCAGGTGAGTAAGTATAGTAACATACTGAAAATTAAAGTACGGGAGACTAGAAATGCAGGTAAGAAAAATTACAATAAAAACATACCTTGATGGTCTTCCCGTCATCTTCAACTGAAACTCAAAATGCATGTGAGAGCATTTTATGTAAAGCGGGAAAATAAGGTTATGGTGATCTACCAAATCCTAAATCATATCTTGGTGAGCCCCTATTAATTTATTTAAGGATGGTTTCATCAAGTAAAACATACTAAGTTTAGTAGATCTCTAAGGTATCCAAAAGGTTGGGAGGAAGAAGCAGGTCCATGCTTCCCTCTCTTTGCCTTGTGAAAAGCCTCGAGCTCATTTAAACTTATTATGCTGCTTAATAATTCATCTTGTAAATACCTCCAGTGTTTAGTGAACATCAATGTTTTAATTATCTCCAAGAGCAGGGGAATTGTCATTTGTCATTTAATTTGAGAATTATATGGGTGAAGACCCTAAAATAGGGCAAGTTGATGCTATTAAGATATCTAGCCAATTTCAGCTTTAACTTAGGCTTGTAGTTTCTTAAAGGTGTTCAATTTCTAGTTACATTCACTTTTCTAATTCTCATTTAACCATATTTGATTTAGTCTAGGTCACTACTAAAGCCTTTAAGATCCCGGTGGATGCGTCAATAATTTTTGAAAGAAATTGAATTTTAAGTGATAGTAATTCATCATCAAAATGTTTTAATGTCATTTTAACACCATATATGTGTATTAAATTTGTGAGTTATTAATATCCAAAATCATACCCTCAAGTCTAGGATCATTTAACTTACTTAATAGATCTCCCAAATTTTAATGATTTAAGAAATTACAAATTTATCCTTTAGTTAAGAAAAGTGAAATTGGTTTCTACCAATTAATTCCTTATGTTTCAATCATCTGAACATGTTAATTAAGATAATAGATTGCCCATTTCCCTTTCTTGAATTAAGCCTAAATGTTAACTAAGACCAAATTTCCAAAATTATACCTTTGCCCCTAAAGCTCTATCTCTTCATAATTCATCAAATTTAGTTCAAATGACTTATCCTATCATACTAAATATCTTCAACTTTAGAATTGATCTTAACTATTAAAAAAAAAATTTACATAAATTTACCATAATATTTATGAACATAAGTATAGTCATTTAAAGTTTAATCTTAATATCCCATGCCATGTCGAATAAATTTTAAAAATTTAATTACTTAAGGACAAATAAAATTTAGTTTACTTCTTTTCAAAATAAATTTTTCTTTCCCCAAAACTTAAGTTTTTAAGTGATTTTAAAAATTTTTTTAATATAAAAGTTTAGTAGGTGAAAGAAAACAGTAATTATATGAAAAATAAAATCTGACATGTAGAGCATTTCTGACTATGAAACTGGGCTCTAGTATACTACATCTACTAGTTGTAAAACTACATACAGACTTTCATGCATTAAATAAAACATAATATATTCTAGAGAACTTACTGAGAATTAAAAAAATAAATAAAACAACTAAAAAACTAAACTGAATATACTAAAAATGCAGAAAAAAATAAAAGTCTACAATTACTATTACAAATTGCAAGTCCACAACTCAACATAAAATGTCTTTTGCTACAATAAGACTTCCAAATAAAATTACATCGCAATACAAACATAAACAACAAACATAAATTAAGACAACTAAACTAGACTCATAAAACTTCAATCTTCATCTCCTTCCTCTTCATCATCTGATTCTTCTTCTTCTACTTCTTCTTCTTTTTCTTCTTCATCTTCTTCTTCTTCTTCATCATCATCACCATCATCATGATTGGCAGTATAAGGAGGGCATGTAGGAATGTCCACATTAGGTTCACCCCTAAGGTGTCTTACCAAGGCATTTTCAAACTCAATATCATGTTGAACTCCTCTCTATTGATATTCATCATTATATGCATTCCTTGCTCCTATCTCTCCCAACTGAGTTTGAATATTTACTATATCCATTGTTGAATCACCGGTTGGTTGATAATACCTTCAATTGATATAGATCTAGAATTAAATGCCCCTACAGCAGATGTAGAGGGCCTATCCCTCCGTCCACTTCTAGACTCAACAAATGATTCTACTCTATGAATCATATGTCTCCCAATCGAATTTTGTGGCTGCTATCTCTCTTCATTTCTATGGGATTCTACTCCTGATTGTTCACTGTTAGTGATTATTTTGGGGATGGTTTGTTTGTGGGGTTGCCCGTAAGAAGCTGTCTGTCACCAGAATCGAGATCCCGTCGCCCGCTTCGGAAGGACGTTGAAGTACGAAATCAAACTGACCCCATAATTTTCATAGTTTAAAATGAAAGAGCACCGTACCTCAAATCCTGTATCTATCCCGAATGATAAACACAAGACTTGAGGATGAGGCTTGCTCGAAGTAAACTAAGGAAAGTATGGCATCCATTTGGTCTGTGAAACANCAAACAATACTTATCTAAAAACTCTTTCTTAAAGCAAATCCTTTGTAGCCTTTCCTTAGAAATGCAGGAAGATGATATCTCTCACTTTTCTCCTTTTCCAACACTTTTACAGAAAGCTTAACACTAAATCTCACAACAAAAACTCTAAATTATGAAAGCAAAATCACTAATTGACTCCAATATGGAAATGGAATGGAATGATGTGATGCGTAAAAAGAAAGTAGAGGAGTGAAAAACGTAGAGGAGCAATTTTTCTAATGAAATTCGGCCCCAAATAGAGCCCAAGGTCGGTTCTGCAAGAGATGCCTCCAAAAACACTTCAAAAAATCGTCCAAATACATTGAACCTTCTAGAAAAGGGGTCTGCATCATCTTTGGCGCCGTCGGCGCTGGTCTGACACCGTCGACGCTGAGTAAAAAATCTCCGCATTAATTTGTTCTGCACCGGCAGCGCTGCCGGCGCTGAGCATTTCTTCAAAAACGTCATTTTGACTCCAAATATCATTCTTTTTTGCTTTATTTTTAGTTTTCTAAAAATCAACAATCTACAAGAAAACATAAAAATACATTCCATTAAAGTGTAATATCATCAAAAATATGTATAAAATATGGGTAAAAAAATACATATATTTTTGGTGTATCAATAATGAACTGAATTACCAAGCTGAAAGTAAAATCAATAGGTAAATTCAAGCCATACATGTTAAGAATGGAGTAGACATCAAAGAAAAATAAATTTACAATATAACAGTGTTCAATAGTCAATAGTCTGCCATTTGGATAAATGACATACCTAACTGAGATGGAGGACATTGCTGAATTAATTTCCTTTTTCCATAACAAAGAATAATTTATTAAATTATTAATTAAAAGGGTAATTACTACTATACTAAAATTTACTTATTTTTTCATTTTGAAGGTCCTATCGACTTTATTAACTTTTTTACTAAGAGGAGCAAGCAAACACAAGTAGTTATAAAAGATAAGGCTATCATTCACCAAATAGAATGGTTTCTTTTAGTGACTTATAGTTGTTGTTTTCAGTGGTACTATTTTTTCTTCTTACTTTAAGTGTGCCTCTAAGCTATCAACTTGTAATTCAAAGGCTACACCCTTATCAAATTGGTATTTAAATCTCACCCATAGATAAAAGGTTTTGAAAATATGTCGCTGTAGTAACCTTGAGTAATTTTTTGAGTAGAGACTTCCTATTCTTTTATTAACGCCATTGGGGAAAATTTACCGAAACAACTTGTCGGCGATTATTTCGGGGTTGGTTTGTGGGGTTGCCCGTAAGAAGCTGTCGGTCGTCGGAATTGAAATCCCGTCGCCCGCTTCGGAAGGACGTTGAAGTGTGAAATCAAACTGACCCCATAATTTTCATAGTTTAAAATGAAAGAGCACTGTACCTCAAATCCTGTATCTATCCCGAAGGATAAACACAAGACTTGAGGATGAGGCTCGATCAAATAAACTAAGGAAAGTATGACGTCCGTTTGGTCTGCGAAACCTTTGTATT
>JXCR01130812.1:186234-274121 GCA_002079205.1 Phalaenopsis hybrid cultivar | reverse complement strand
AGACTTCACCAAGGCCAATTGATGGTTGATTTTGATGTATAGGAATGTTATAAATATTTTTCAACATTAATTGAGGTCAATTGACTAGGCTATGGGTTCAATTTGGTGAGACTAAGTCAAATGGTTAAAATTGGGGTTTTGACCCAAATCAAAATTGGGCTCAAATAATGGACCAATTGAGCTTGGATTTANAATTGGGGTTTTGACCCAAATCAGAATTGGGTTCAAATCATGGACCAATTGAGCTTGGATTTGGTTTATTTTAGTCATATGAAAAGTGAATTTGAGTTTAGGATTGAATTTGTGGTCAATTAAGATCAAATTGATAGACATTTGAGATGAATTTGGGGAATTTTGGGACTTTAAAGGGCAATTTGAGGATTTTTGTTAAAGATGGTCAAATTCGCCAAATTGGGTCATGTGGTAGTTGAAAGAAATGAAATTAGGAATATTTGGGATTTAATGGGATGTTCTGGAAATTTTTGGAATTTTGGGATTTTGGGTCAAAGAGGGGTATTTTGGTAATTAGGGGGGTGCCTTAGGGGTAAAAGGCCAAGATGGGTATTTTGGTAGATTTGAGATACCAATCATCACCAATAGCCATGGACCAATGCGAACCCCATTTTGGGTCCTCTACATAGTGGCATAGCTAGGGCTAGTGTATCCCAAAAGATCAAGGGATCTAGGTTTGGACCAATGGAAACCCCATTTTGGGTCCTCTATGTAGTGGTTCTAGCCAGACCATATCCCTGGGCTAGTAGGTTTAGGGGACCATCTTTATGAGTATCCCAAAAGATCAAGGGATCTAGGCTAAAGCCATGGAACAAAGGAAACCCCATTTTAGGTCCTCTACATAGTGGTCTTAGCCAAACCATAGCCCTGCTAGTAGGTTTAGGGGACCATCTACATGAGTATCCCAAAAGATCAAGGGATCTAGGCTAGAGATTTGAGTTCAGGGTTGTGAGTTAAAGCCCCATTTTGGGTCTTCTACATAGTGGTCTTAGCTAAACCATAGCCCTAGGGCTAGTAGTCCATTTTGGGTCCTCTACATAGTGATCTTAGCCAAACCATAGCCCTAGGGCTAGTCGGTTTATGGGACCATCTACATGAGTATCCCAAAAGATCAAGGGATCTAGGCTAGAAATTTGAGTTCAGGGATGTGAGTGATTCTGAGTGTAGATGAGTGTAGATGAGTGCCTTAGCTCCAGACCAACACCCAAGGTCAACCCTAAGGTCCAGCAATCCTAAGGGTGACTCATCCTGAGTTCCCCCCACAGTGACCTCACCTACAAAGTATTTAGAGGTTGAGACCAACATGTGAAACTTCAAGTTGAGTAAAGAAGAGGGTATAATTTCTAATGGTGAGGGTTCCAAGTCTAGTCTTCTAGGAATATTCAACAGGAAAAGTCCTATGGCTAGACCCTAGGCTATTAAAGAGGAGAGACTAAACCTCAACTAAAATTGAGGTCAACATTCACATAGAGTAAAAATCAAGGCAGGGTATCCCAATCTTCCAGCTGTTGAATTACCAGCTATACTTCGAGCATGCTGAACTATAAGTGCACCAACATTTATTGTAAACATGTTATGAGTGAAATAATTTAGTACATCTCTATCTTTCGTAACATCAGACAAGTGATTTTTTGGCAACAGTCTGGCATAAATGAATTGGTGCCATATTTTTGACTGAATAGTTAGCATGGAAGCACGAAGTTAACTATCTTGTTATTCTTATTCTTCCATTCCCCTCCTCCATTAGTATAAAATGCAATTACTTCCTCCGGTGATGAATCGGTCATCACAAATGCATCATATTCGTCATGATATACGTTTCTAAGCCCATAAAAAAGTATTGTTCCTTTCAATAGAAAACTCAACTAGCTCACCTCTCACCAAAATGTGATCTTCAGTAGTGAATCTCAGGTTGACATAGAATTCCTAGACCATTGGGACAATTGACACGACAGCTAAGTAGCAGAACCTTTCCCAATTTCAAAAAAGAATCAGTCTTTCAACCTCGCCACTGGGGTTTGCAAACGCCCGTCTTGGATCATTCTTTTGGTCTTAATTTGAGTGTTGTAACTAGATTCAACTTTAAAACTAATGAGTTGTTGTGCATCAAAGTCTTCAGTCGGTCTTCCTCGCTTAACTCAGGGAGTCATTTGAAAATTCTACGAAAATCCAAATATATTCCAAATCAATCACTAAATAAAAAATCTAACTCCTCAAGCAAGGTTAATTGTAAAAAACTTTTCATCATGAGTTTTCTTAAAGTATTTTCATCAAAAATCCTAATTTTTGAATCTTCCAAAATCCATGGGGAAAATAAAAATATTCTAAGTTAAAGTGTATCTTTTACCAAGAGAAGATGAAATATATAGTTTTTAACCTCCAAACCCTTTTGTTTCTCTTATAATGTGATGCCCTAGACCAAGGTCTTGAGGTAGAAGATGAATCAAGTAGCAAAAATGGAGTTTGCTCATGCAATTTCATAGTTTTCTAGGCGTTATAACATGTTTGGACCTATGGCACATCATGCACTAGAGCTTAAATTTTACATATTTTGATTTTTGTGGAAATCTGCTCCGTACCGCTTTACATCAACCTCTATTTCACTCAAATATACCTTTCTAAGCATATATAAACATCACACTAACACAAAACTTTCAAAATTAACACAAAACTCACATATATATATAAAATTGGTGCTTTTACAAACTAACATTTTTCAAGCCAACAAACTTTAAATTCAGTGTTCTAAAGCAAACCAACATCTTAACACTGATATTTAAACATAAAAAACTCAAAGCATAAACATATATAGTGTTCATTAGAAGGGAAATACAATCCAACACAACAAACTAAAACAAACAGTACTGCATAAAACATTTCTTGCATAAATTAAGATCAAATATCATGTTCACTATCGTCCTCCTGGATATCTCCTATCGATTGGTAATGCACATACAAATTGTAGAAGGGTTGAAATGGAATTCATCCGTTGAATTTTACTCCTCAAACCAAGCATGTTTCTTGAAAATATGCACCAATACATCTTCAATACGCCCTGTACGTTGAAAATGTTCATCAGTCTCCAATCCAGATGTTCTAACATTTCAGTAATATTCCCAATCACGTGCATGAGATTCTGCACATCTTTTTCTAACTTCTTGTTCCTCTTTGAATGTGCATTCAAGTTGAAGTAGGGCTGAATAGGTGATGAATTCTAAGTACCTTGATTCATCAGTACATTCATATCATTTTTATCTCCCATTCCAATACAGTTGCAGATCCATCGACTTCTAAAGAAGTAGCACTTTTTCCCAACTTTCATAATGTACTTGCGATTAACTACAATGTAGGAAAATAGTGGATGAATGTCCTAGTCTAGTTTTAGAGCCATTCACAATAAAACCCAAAACAAATTTCACAACAATAGCTCCAACATCAATAGGTTTTCAGGTTTAAATACAGTAATTCAGAATAACACTCTCCGTAGTGACCATACTAATTTTTATGGTAGGAAATAATTTTGATGCAATAAAGAAGTGCCAGTCTTTTGAAACTAGATTTGAAAATGATGAAGGAAAACTTACATTTCCATCATCTCTGGTCTCCCAATTAGCATCTTTATCTGTAAGGTAGCGGCAGAGTTCATTCATATTCTCTCTTATGGGGCTAAAGTTTTCATAATGGCAGATAAACAAATTTTCAATCATAAACATCTTGTTTATTCTTGAATGAGTGAATTGAACAAACCTACTACGCACTTAAATCATTCCTTGGTTGATCCCATAAATATTTGCATAAAAGTTTTTTTCTACAGGAACAATAACAATGACAGTAGTGTAGCAAAGCACTTTCAAACTCCTCTGTGCAATAGTTTCTTCTAATCGAGTATTCGATGGTTTGAATCCTTGATTCACAAATCCCCATTCTTTGATAAGCCTCTTCTTTACTAGAACTTGATCATGTAACTTTTGTGCATCAAAACTGATGAACTTTCTCCGCTTGAAAATTCTAAATCTGGCTGGGTTTTTAGAGTGGGAAGCCATAAGAATTAAAGAATAGTGACTCTTCCCTTATTTTCCTCCCTAAAATATGGTTTGGAGTCAATGTTTAGGAATTATATGGAGAAGAAACCACCAAAAACTGCCATTTGACACGTTTTAAACATTTTCAAACTGTGCTAGCTATCTGAAAAGTGGCGCAACATGCACCAGTTCCATATTTTTTGCCATTTCAATTTCGATCCAATAAATTCTCAATTTTTCCATAAAAGTAGGCAAATAAAGATGTTTCTAAATATTTTATCAAGTACACAGACTACATAAGGACATAAACATAAATATGCGTGAAATATGTCAAATAAAACAAACTAAAAAACAAATTAAACAACGATATAATTTGGTTGCCTCCCACAAAGCACTTGATTTAATTTTGTCAGCCAGAAAATCCTAGTCTTATTCTGGGTCATCCAACATTACTGTTTATTTAAAAGCTGGTCTTTGACCATAAAAATATGATTTCAATCTATACCGATTCACTTTAAAAATTCTTGTAGTGTGGGGGTCTTCAATATTAACTGGCCCATAGGGATAGACTTTTACAACTTTGAATGGCCTTTTCCACCTAGACTTCAATTTTCCAGTTATAAAACTTCCCATCCACGTTCAAATTCTCTTTTTATTATCTTCCGATCATGCCATTCTTTCATCTTTTTCTTAAAAATTCTCACATTATCGTAAGCTTCATTTCTGATTTCCTCAAGCTCATTCAATTGTAATAATCGTCTCTCACAAGCTTCTTTCAAATTGAAATTGAATTCTTATATAGCCCTATAAGCTTTAAGCTCGAATTCAACTACAAATGACAAATTTTCCCAAAGATTAATCTATAAGGGGACATTCGTATAGGTGTCTTATAGGCTGTCTTATATGCCCATAATGCAGTATCTAATATAATAAACCAATATATTTTACTAGGATTAACACTCTTTTCCAAAATTCTCTTAATTTCATGATTAGATACTTCTGCTAAACCACTAGTCTAGGGATGATAAGCAATTACAATTTTATGCACTATATTATATTTTTCCACCAATCTTGCAACTGTTGTATTTCTAAAATGAGATCCTCCATCGGTAATAATTACTCTTGAAATTCCATATCTTGTAAAAATATTTTTAATTAGAAATTTTGAAACACTCTGAGCATCACATTGAGGTAAAGTGATTGCTTTAATCCATTTTTAAACGTAATCCACTGCAATCAATATGTATATATTTCTGAATGATGGTATAAATGGTCCCATAAAATCCAATCCCCATGCATAAAAAATTTCAATTTCCGAAATAAAATTTTGGGGTATTTCGTTTCTTCTTGAAATATTACCTACTCTCTGACACTGATCACATGTTTTGATATATATATCAACATCTCTAAATAGAGCAGGCTAATAAAATCTAGATTATATAATTTTATGAGCAGTTCTATCATTTCCAAAATGTCCTCCAAATTTAGAATCATGGAAATTTTAAATAATCTCTTGAATATCTTAATAAGGCACACATTGTTTCATGATTAAATCTTTGCATTGCTCATATAAATAAGGATGATCCCAACAATATGATTTTGCATCATGAATGGATTTCTTTTCCTGCTTCTTTATTAATATATATGATAAAATACCACTAACAATAGAATTTAATATATCAAAATACCAAGGTATTTCCCATCCTTTTACAACATAAAGTTGTTCATCAAGAAAAGCTTCATTAATGTCTTTTTAATATCTAGTATTTCTTCTTATTCTAGCCTTGATGGATGATTAGCAATTTGATTATCAATCCCTTTCCTATTGACTACTACGAAATCAAACTCTTGCATAAGAAGTAGCCATTTAGTTAATCTTGCTTTAACATCCTTCTTTTGCATCAAATATTAAATATCACAGATTAATTCAAAAGTTTCTCCGAATCAGGTAAAATAATTATAGGAGTAGTGATCAAGTTTTCCTTTAATGTTTCAAGGACTTTAAGGCAATCTTCATTAAAGTCAAATTTTGTGCTTTCTCTAGAAGTTGGCATAAAGGTTTAGTAATTTTTGAAAAATCTTTATTATATCTCATGTAAAATACAGCATGTCCTAAAATGGTTTTAACTCCTCTTACTATGCTAGGTGGAGCTAGGTTTGATAAAACCTGTATTTTTGCAAGATCTACTTTCATTCTATTTTCTGAAATTTTATGTTCAAGCACAATTCCTCCTGTAACCATAAATTGTCATTTTTCCTAGTTCAATTCACAACATTCCAAAATTTTCTCTAAATGATGTAGGCATATTTTAAATGAAGTTAAAGACTTCAATCCCTTTTTCAA
Organism: Phalaenopsis hybrid cultivar; assembly: GCA_002079205.1. NCBI lineage: Eukaryota > Viridiplantae > Streptophyta > Magnoliopsida > Asparagales > Orchidaceae > Phalaenopsis > Phalaenopsis hybrid cultivar. The sequence continues at coordinate 267,743 of JXCR01130812.1, read as the reverse complement.
CCAAATCACTGAAAATTGAAATCATACATCTTTGAAATGCTGTAGGTTCATTTCATAATCCAAAAGGCATTCACTGAGAAGAAAAAGTTCCATAAGGACTAGTAAATGTTGTTTTCTCTTGATCCTTTGGAGTAATAGGTATTTGATGATAACCAGTATATCAATCTATAAAACAATATCTATAATCTATGCAGATACACCAACTAGTGACTTGTCTTGTTGATATCAATTCATTCTGCTCATTTGTCACTACAGTCACACCTCCTTTCTATGGAACACAATGAATTGGACTAACCTAAGCACTATCTAAAATATGATATATTATTCCAACATCTAACCATTTTAAATTATCTTTTTTTACTAATTTTTTCATCATAGGATTTAATCTCCTTTGAGGGTCAACTCTTGGTTCATGTTGATCTTCTAATAAGATTCTATGCATATAAATTGAAGGACTGATTCCTTTAATGTCAGCTAATGTCCATCCAAAGGCTTTCTTATATTTTTCAAAATTTCTAACAACGGTTGTTCTTTCATATTAGTTAATTATGAGGATACTAAAATAGATAATGCCGATAAATTTCCTAAAAAGGCAAACTTCAAATGTGTAGGAAGAATTTTCAATTCTAGTTCAGGGTTTCTATATAGATGAAATAAAATTCTTATTAATTTTCTATAGGATCTAATAGTTCAAATCTTTCCTGAACATAATCTATATCTTCTTTATTCACTTCCATAGATTCATCTTGAATTCTATCCTCATCTTGATATTCCATATATTCCTTTTTAAATTCCCTTTCAAAAGTTTTCTTGAAATTATCATGCCTTAAGTATTCATTAATATCCATTACGAAGCATTCAGTCTCTTGCTCTTTTGTAGGGTATCTCATTAATTTTACAATAATAAACGTAACTTCTTGATCACTAACTCTCATAGTTAGTTCTCCTTTCTGCAGATCTATCGAAGCTCTTCCAGTGCTTAGGAATGGTCATCCTAAAATAATAAGAATTTCTTTATCTTCCTCCATATCTAATACAAGAAAATTCACAGGAAAGAAAAACTTATTGAATTTTACTAAAACATCTTCTATAACTCCTTTAGAATAGGTAATTGAATGATCAACTCACTGCAGAGTTACAAATGTAGGTAAAATATCTCCTAATCCCAACCATTTAAAGATTAATATTGGCTCCTAAATCACATAAAGCTTTTCCATAAAATTGTTCGCCAATAGCACAAGGAATTGTAAAACTTTCAGGATCTTTAAGTTTTTTAGGAAGCTTTTTCTGAATTATAGCGCTACACTCTTCGTTGAATGCAACAGTCTCATTATCTACAAAATTCCTTTTCTTTTTAAGTGTATCCTTCATGAACTTCATATAGATTGACATTTGTTCCAAAGCCTCAACAAATGGAATATTTATCGTTAATTTTCTTAAAATTTTAACAAATTTTGAAAATTAATTATCTCTATGTTTTTGCTTCAATATTTGAGGATTTCCTCAAAATGGAGGTAGTGGTCTTTCAATAGTTATTTCATCAGCTCAATATGATTTTCTAACTCAAAATAAAAATCTTCACCATATTTTTCATTTTCCACCTCATCTATTTCAAGTTCAACTTCATGTTAAACACTGTTTTGTATTTCTTATCCACTTCTTAGTTGAATAGCTTTAATTTTCTCTTTGTTATGATCATTAGCATTTACCTCAACATTACTAGGCAATGTTCCTGGAGGTCTATTACTAAGTGCAGTAGAAATACACCTTAATTGATTTTCCATGTTTTTGATAGCAGCATCTTACAATTATAATTGACTACCCATCTACAATATCAATTCTTCCATTGATAGCTTTTTCTGCTTACTGCAAATTATTAAAACCTGTGGGGTAATAAGGTTTATAAGCTTGTTTCTCTTGAATGTTGGAGTTTTCGAATGGGTTCACAGTGTTGTTTCCTCATTGTAGAATAGAAACATTAGAATTATTGTTACTCCAACTAAAATTTGGATGATTCTTCCAACAAGGATAATAAAATTTGGCATATGGATTATTAAAATGATTGTTTATTGCATTTAAAGTCTCATAAAAAGATTGAGATTATATTATTTGTCCCAATGAGTTTTCCTCAAGTACAGATGTTGTCTAAGAATAATTCATTCCATATTGACCTATCTTCTTTCATATAGCAGCTATTTGGGCAGCTAAAATAGACATAGCATCAGAATCATGTATACTAGCTACTCTTTTTGGATTTACCCTTTGAGAGAGCCATTGAAAATTATTTGTAGCCATCTCTTCAATTAATGAATATGCTTCATTGAATGGTTTTAACATTAATGATCCACCGACAGAAGCGTCAATTATCGATCTAAGAGATCCAACCAACCCATTATAAAAAAGTTTCAATTATTAACCAATCTGGTAACACATGGTGTCGACATTTTCTAAGGAGATCCTTAAATCTTTCCCAGGCTTCATAAATTGATTTCCCTTCAAACTGACAAAAAAATGTGATATCATTTCTAAGCTTATCAGTTTTTAAAGGTGGGAACTATTTAGATAAGAATTTTTGTGATAAATCTCCCCATGTTCTAATAGATCGAGATGCTAATGAGTTTAACCACATCTTAACTTTATCCCTTAGTGAAAAAGGTAAAAGTCTAAGCATGGCGACATCATTTGACAATCCATCATATTTAAATGTAGCACATAATTTGAAAAAAATAGCAAGGTGTAATTTAGGATCTTCAGTAGGTGTTCCTCCAAACTGATTGTTTTGTAACATTTGGATTATAACGGGTTTAAGTTCAAATGAATTAGCAGCTACAGCAGGATTTTAGATACTCAATGAATTTCATCTATCGTACGATTTGTATAATCTCTTAAAGGTCTCTGATGATATTCATTTTCATTTTGAACATTGTTTAACTTGCAAGCCATTTTGCTAAACTGATCTTTCTCTTTTTATTGTTTTCAAACTTTTCTAACAATTCTTTCTAACTCAGAATCGTATGATACTAAATTTTCAGATCTTACAGCACACATAAATAGAGTAAAACAAGTGATTAAAAAAAAGAAAACACACTAAAAAAAGAAAATGTTCAAATTAAAGTACAAACACTTTTTTTAATATTTATAAAATAAAATAAAATAAGATACTAATATTTTCTGTCACTTCCCCGGCAACGACACCAAAAACTTGATGCAGAGATTTGTATATGCAAATATTTATGAAGTTGAGACCACTTAATGATGCCAAAAACTTGATGCAGGCAGACTTAGAATAAAGATGCAATTTGATCCTAACAAAAATATTTTTTTATTAATATAATTTTACTTTTAAAACTCCTTTTAAACTACCAAATCTCTCTTAAATATCAACGCAAGTATACATATCGCTCTGGTAATAAAGCGTTCTAATGAAGTCATAGATATTGATCCCACAGGGAAGTTGGAAAATCCCTAAAGTAAATTATAAAGATTATTTTATAATAAAAACAAAAATAAAAATGACGTGCAAAATTTAAAAATTAAATACTCAGATGCATGCTAATTAAACTGAAGATATAAGACTACAAAAATTAAACCAAACTAAATACTAAACTCTTAGAAGTAAAATTGCAAAAAATAAATAAAGTTTTTGTTATGACGAAAAGTTTAAACTTAAGAAGCATCATTCCCCTTTACAATGAATATATGGTTTGTGCAGAAATTGAAATCATTTGAAAATATATAAAAAATAATTTATTCCAAGTAGGAGCAATTCTATTCTTTACCCTCTTCCAAATGCTATAAAGAACATTGAATAATCCAGAGTATGATCCTTAATTCTATGGTTAGGCTGGGAGGATACCGACTGCCACTCCAGAGCTCCCACTACTCCCTACCCTGAGGGCTAACAATCTCGCAATAGTTTCCAATCAACAAAAACCAAAATGGGGATTTTAATTTTTCACTTTAAAAGCTCCAATTCTGCATCCAAAAAAAGTAAAGTTCTCTCTTTATTTACACCCACTCCCATGGATGACATACTCTCTCATGAAATCAAATGTTTTTCGCCCTATGTTGTAAAAATCATAACTCATTTAAGAGCATATAACTCTCAACAAGTTTTAACATTTCAATTGGCGAAATCAAAAAGTAAGTGAAGATCGGAGTTCAAATCATCACAAATTATTATCATTTAAAAACGTAGAAAATGAAATCTACTCTTCACAAAATCATATCTTCAAAGTAGGGAGAAGGATAAAGAAGACTACTTATAATTCATGATAAGGATACGATAAAAGATGAATTCATATATAAAAACAAGTTTACAAAAAAAAAAGAAAAAAAAATACAACTTATCTCACAATCCTTCCTAATCAAATCCTTAGAAGTTCTCTCCAAGCCTTTCTCTGTTATAAATGTAATGAAGAAGAAATCTCTCACCTTCCCTCTCTTCTTACAACCTTAGAAGAAAATCTCCTCTTCTCTCTTTCTATCTCAGGCCATTCTCTCTCTCCCTCTCACGTCACACACACACACCCTCCTTTCTTCTCTATGAAGTCTTCTTTTTAATTTGGGATGCCTCCTCTTGAAAGAATTCCCTCTAAAAGTTCCCTCTAAAAGTCAACTCTTTTGAATTTAAATGATGTGTCATTTGATCCAAGAGTCATATCCCTTCATAAAAAAACCTTCCAAAGTGTCTAGATGCATTTAATTACTCCAAGAGGTGTGTAGAACAAGAGTCCTTTTGAAATTTAAGCAAAAATTTGTCTCGAACTGCCGTAATTTTAAAAAGTTGTCCCTGATGCATTATGCGCCAGCTCTCTGGATTTTGACACTTTTTCCTCAAAATTTCATTTTTTTTGCCATTTTTCTCCAAATTCCAAAAAATAATATACCTGTAACAAGAAAAAAAAACCCTTCTTTAAAGGGTAATATCACAAAAAATAAGCATAAAATAAGTATTTAAAATATTATATTATTTTTGTACATCAGACGCTAACTCGAACGTCTGACTCATCAAATTTCCTTGTGGTGTGGTTCCTTCAAATGCACTTTAAATGTGGATGACCATGTGGCCCGCAGTTTAATATGTTTTGTATGAACGGATGAGAGATTTGATTAGATCCTAGCCGTTCATTTCCAATACACGGAAATGAATGCATGGGTTAATCATCTCTGCGGGCTATTAACCGAAAATTGTCCGACTTAAAACGCTAAGATCTCGCTCATTTCTCCATTAATTTGGATAAATTTCTTCCAACAACATCATCTCAATGAGATGAATCGATACATATGGTTAATCCGCTATGAATTGATTGTTCTCTTCATAGTGTCTGAAATCCAAGCAAAATTTAGGGTTTTAGGCTGTACCTGGCTTTGATGAGGTGAGGCCTCAATAAAATTTGATGGGAGAAATCGTTATGTCCTCATGTGGCTTCTTGTGTGCCCAATTTGAAGTGAAATTGGGTTGGGATATATCCAAGCCGAAACAACTCCACGGGTTGGTCTTTTAATAGGTTAGAGCTTTCAGCAAGGCTCAATTTTGATTGAGAACTTCTTCGTAAAGATCAGGAATAGTGTTGGAATGTTAAATTTTAGGTTTTGAAGAGTTTTGTGTCAAACCTAAAATATGTCCTGGATTTGGGGAGTGAAATTGGAGCAAATTAGTGGAGGTTAGGGGTTGGAACCATGAGGGTTCATCTCCATAGGTCAAAGGCAAAAATTTCTCTCTTAGGTGTTTCAGGAATTAGGGCTATATGTTCATCCTCTCCCTTGGTAGCTCACATTTTGTCCCATTTTATAGCCATTCATGGTGGGTATGGAGCTTAGGTTAACTTGGGGAAGGAGATGGGGCTGTACTTAGTCTTTGAATAAGTCTTTTGGCCAGGAATAATTAGGGATGTAGCTTCCAATGCATTATCCCCATGGGTTCTCACTTAGATTAATATTTGAGCTCATTTTTTGGCTCCTATTTACTGGCTAAGTGGGTAGTGAATAAGGCAACTCGAATGGTCTGAATCAACCTTCACCATATAAGCTCTATTGGTCATTTAATGAATTTGAGGATGGGGTGACTCATATCCCCCTTCCTCTTCATTTTTAATGTCCTACTCACGATGGCCTTAATCATGAGAGGGATAAGGTTTATAGAGGTCTTTCTTCCATTAGAGAAGGATGGAGGTGAGTGATGACCTCTCTTCATCTTTATTAAGAATTTCATTTGGGAATAACCCCTCAGTAATCCCTTCATGATAGCTCTTTGTCTTGAGCCAAAAGGGATGACTCATAAGTCATTCATGAGGATTAATCATGTCATGTAGTGATCTATGATTCATGGGTGACCCATTAATCATTTTTTATATTATAGAGTTAGGGTTTAAGTGTAAAATATGATTTTTTAGTTGGGCATATATTTGTCTTACCATGGGCTTACACCAATATTTTAAACTGAAATTCTAGTTTTAAGTGTAAACTTAAATTCTTTCAATTTTGTGGTATGACTTAGGTTTGACCAAGCTTGACCAGGGTAGACAAGGATGGTCAAATTGACCTTATGGGGATCATTTAGGTCTATGTATGACCAAATAGTCATTGTGGTGACAATAAGGTTCAAACTATGAGCATTTTGACGAATATTTGGTTAATGGGGTCTATGGTTGATTAAATGGTCTAGTTTGACCAATCTGGTGTTTTGGATTCACCAAGTGGTCCAATTTGACCAAAGTTAACCAGATTAGGGTCTGTCATTACTAATATCATCATTTTGGGATGTCAACATTATTTAAACCCATAAAGGGTATATTAGGGATCAATCTAGTTTTTAAGGCTTTTGGGATCAATGTTGGTAGACCCTTTGCCTTAACAATCATGATGATCATTTTTAGGGCTTTATGAGTTGTCTAATAATCCCGAGCCAAATATTACTTAAGACATGTATGCTCTATGAGTATTATTTTAGGTTCCCAAAAAAGTGAGCTCAATAGCTAAAATTAGGTATTTAGGTAAAATTGGGGTTCAATAGGATGCTAATCATGAAATTACCCATCATGAGCCATGAGAACAAGGGAGACCACTTTGGATCCTCCATGTGCCGGTCTTAGCCAAACCTTAACCTAAGGCTAATGGTTTAGGGTACCATCCACATGAGTTTCCAAAAAGAGTAAGTGATCAACTAAGTATATTTGGTTAAGGGTTAAGGTTGTAAGTGTAAGTGAGAGGTATCAAGTGTATATGTGTGTGAGAATGACCAAGAGCACATCACTCAAGGTCAACTCTAAGGCCAAACAGTCCTATTGGGACTCCTCTTGAGCTCCCCCATATTAAATCCACCTACTAAGAGCTATAGTATATGTGGAACTTCAAGCTGAGCCAAAAAGAGTCATAGAATTTCTAAAGGTGAGGGTGCCATCACTAGTCCTCTAAGATAGTCAACATGAAAGTCCTATGGCTAGATCCTAGGCTTCTAAGGAAGAGACTATACCTCAACCGAAAGTGAGGTCAATAGAGCTCCTATAGTTAATTACATCTTAAGTAGTTATCATTACTCAAGAAAACTCTCAATTAAAGTTAACCATTTGTTCTCTAAGAAATTCCAAGTGTCAATATCAAGGAAAGAAGTTTCATTCTTTAATCCTAAGGGTAAAAAATTTCTAAGGATCCAAAACTACCCTAATGGTTTTCTTTTGTCATTTTGTTTTGTTGATGTCATTTTATTGTTTTTTTTGTTGATATCATTTGGTTGTGTTGTTGTTGTTTTGTTGTGTTGAGATTCTCTATTCCATCTTCAGAATATTGTCTCTACAAAACAGAGTTAGCACATTGTTGACCTCACTTTTGGTTGAGGTTTAGTTTTTTCCACTTTAGTAGCCTAGGGTCTAGCCATAGGACTTTCCTGTTCACTCTTCTTAGAAAACAAGAAAAGGAACGCTCACCATTAGAAATTCTACCCTCTTCTTTACTTAACTTGAAGTTCCACATGTTGGTCTTATCCTCTAGTACTTAGTATGTGGGGTCATTATGGGGGAACTCAAGATGAGTCACTTTTAAGACTACTAGACCTGAAGGTTGACCCTCGGTGCTGGTCGAGGGCTAGGGCACCTGTTTGCACTCACAATCACTCATTACCCTAAACCGAGAACTTCTAGGCTTTGGTCTCTTGATACTTATGGGAGACTCCTGTAGGTGGTTCCCTACCCCCATTAGCCCTAGGCTAGACTTTAGCTAAGACCACTACATAGAGGACCCAAAATGGGGTTTTATATTGGTTCATGGCTTATTAATGGTGGTTGGTACTCCAACTCTACTAAGATACCCAACCAAGCCTTTTGCCCCCAAATTTCCCATTCTACCCAGATACCCTTCGGACCCCAAATTTGGCCAAAATCTCCAAATCTAGCCAAATTCCCAAATTTGATCAAAATTCATTACAAAACTTTTGAAAACCTACAAATTATCTAAAAAAACCCAAAATCTCCAAAAATGACCAAATTACGAAAATATCCCTCCATAGCCCGAAATTCCAAAAATTCCAAAAATACCCAAAAAATCTCAATAAGTCCCAAATATTACCAATTTCATTTTCTTCAACTATCACATGACCAAATTTAGCCAATTTAACTGTCCTTGATCAAAACCTCAAATTGCCCCTTAAAGGCCAAAATTTCCCAAAATTCAACTCAAATGTCCATCAAATGGATCTCAATTGAACCCAATTTCAATCCTAAACTCAAATTCACTTTTCAAATGGCCAAACTAGACCAAATAAGGGCTTAATTAGCCCATGATTTGAGCCCAATTCTGGTTTAGGTTAAGCCCCTATTTTTTGTCATATGACCTAATCTCACCAAATTGAACCCATAGCCTAATCAATTGGTTTTAATTAAGGTTGAAAAATCTTTATAACTGTCCTACACATAAAAATCAACCATAAATTGGCTTCGGTGAGGCCTTAAATTCATTTGATTTGGCCTAAATCCAAAATTCCCAAATTTAGCCCTAAATTGGCTAAGTCTCCTAATTTCACCCAATTGATTACCTTAACCTCCAAATTGGCATCCAATTCCTGTTGAAAACTCTTCATGGGGTCCCTATGGACCATTTACAATAATCAATTTAGAATTAACCCAAGGCTAGCCCAAGCTAGACCCAAGCCTAGCCCAACCTAACCAAATTGATTAAAATTCAAAATTCCTTCAAATTGACCATTCAAATGAGCTCAAAACCACTTCCATACTTCACTATAGTTTTTTATTATGATCATCCATACTAAATGCAACATTTATTTGGGCCAATTGACATGGGTAGCCTAGAACAAACCCATGACTTGGTCATTTTCACCCACTTGAACCCTTGCACTAAATGTGATCCAACCACCCTAAAGCAACCAAATTAACTCCACCTCAGCCATTAGTTGACTCCTAAGACTGAGCCAAAACCCATCTAACCAACTAAACTAAGACATTGACCATGGGTACCCCAAATCAAGGGATCATATCCCAAAAAATACACATGCTTAAGATATCCTTGCCAAATCAAATCACATTTGCATTAAATTGTTGTGATGGATTCCTTTGGATGCCCTGAGCACCTAGCCACCTCCCCCTGGCCGGCCGGCCAGCTTAGTGGCCATAAAACTGTCAAACCAAGAGCCACCCTCATGGAGCTTCACCCAAATCAAACCTAGGGGCCGACTCAGCCAAATTGAATTATAGAGCTCATCTGCCCTCCACCTAAGCACCACATTGCACCCCTAATTGGCCATGACAACCACCCCTTAGCCATTTTTATAAAAAAGAACTTCCCATGGACATGGCAAGAGGTGCTGAAATTTTTTTAGAGAGACGTCTTCAAATTGACCACAGAGCTTCCCCAAGGTCTCCTCAGTGCATTCCAACTGTTTTCCCTCACAATTTCCACTACCGGAGTTCTATTTTGAGCTCAAAATCTCGCCAGAAACCAGGACAGAGCTCATTACACCTCCATAATCCACCAAACTCAAATTAACTATACCCACACCTTTACAACGAAGAAAGAAGCTAAAGCCCCATAAAATCCCCCTTCCACAGAGCCTCTACCATAACTCTAGACCAACACGCAAATTCGGTCGTGATCAAATTCATACCTAGGCCTTACACCAAGACCAGAGGCTTAATCCCTAGCCTTCTTGGACCCTAACAAAGGTGTCAACACCCTTTGATTGAAGCTTCACTTCTTAGAGCAAAGGTATAAGACTTCTCCCCCTCCCGAGCCTATTTTGAATCTCCATTTGATTATGCTTGATTTAATTGCATGATTACTATATGGATGTGTTCATCTCACTTAGACGAGTCCATAAGATCAAACTTGAAGTTATTTGGTTGAGTTTAGGCTAAGATCTTAGGGTTTTAGTATGGAAGGTCACGAGGTCATTCTATCCGTGACAATGACGGTGAGCCGTTTGATCAAGCGTGTATCGAATGGACGACCAAGATGAAGCCGGACAGTTCTTCTTTACACGAATAGTGGGATGTGTGACTGCTGGCATGGACGGCGGAGTCATATGGGAGCGCGCCACGTTGAGTTTCGGAGCTGACGTAGGTTGACGAGGCACCGTGTGTATAAGTAGGAAAATATGACTATTTCTATTTATTTAAACTCCCTTAACTTTAAAAATACATAACTTTGTGTAGAAAAATCACAAAAATAAAATATAAATATCCGCTTGCTTAGTGAATAGCGAAAAATAATGTGAAAATAATTTTAAGCCCATATGATGCATATTTTATTTTTAATTAATTAAATAGTAATTTCAACCTTTTGTTTATCCATGCATGTAGACTTATCACCATAGCTTGAATTTTTTGCATGTTGTAGCCTCTGCCAAGGGGAACATTCTCTGATTTTTCCAAAGTCAGAGGAGGTTCCTAGACAGAGATCCAGATTTTCCAAGTCTATGTGCATTATTTGCTTAAAATAATCATGTAAATTAGCATGTTGATTAGAAAATTCCAAGAAAATTTTGGAAGGTCCACCATGACCAGAGGAGCTTTTGGAAATAATTTCATGGGTTAAGTCATTTAAAATGTACTTAATACTCATAAACACTAAATCATTAAGAAAATTAATTTTGAAAGATATAAACATATAAATGACTTGATTTTTTATCTCCACTATTATTTATGATCTAGAGAACTCACCATAAAAAATTCAAAATACTTTGAGTTCATTTTATAACTTAAGTTGATTTTTAAAGATAAACATCATTTTTGGCATTTAAATGATTTTTAAAAATCAAAATATAACTTAAAAATTTATCAAAACTTTTTTTTTGAGTTCTCTATGATCAGAGGTTTTTTATAAAAATAAAATGCTATTTAAAATAAAAGACTTGATTTTTAGTCTATTTTTAATATTTAATTAATTAAAAATCCCTCAAAATCACAAAAATAATAAAACTCATGGAAATGTTTTAAATTGATTCCTAATCACTTAGAAACAATTATAATATTATTCCTAGTTTTCTAAATAAAGATATTGAATTTTAATGCTTAAAAATGATTTTTAAAGGCTAAAAATGAGTTTTCACTATAATAATTCCAATAAATCATAAAAAATTCAGAAAAATATTAAATCTTCTTCTCCGAGTCCTCTGACGTTAGGGAGACCTTTCAAAAATACAAAACTTAATTTTCCCATTTAAAATATTTTATATTTAATAAATACCCGAGAAATTAAAATAATTCTTAAAATTCAAATAAAGTTAAAAAAAAAACATTAAATTGGGTCCAAAGACTTCTCTGGTCTAAGTATATCTCTATTAAAAATTTCAATGGATTAGAAGTCACCTTAGCCAAGTTAGGAATTTTTCTTTGGAAAACCCTATTTTTGCATGAAAATAATTATATAAATAAATTAAATTTTGAAAAATCACATTTCTTCTTTGATGTCTTAATTGACCCATGAATGAGGTAGGATAAAAATTTCAAAGTCATTTGAATTGAATTTGACAAATTATGAAATGTTAGAGCCTTAGGGGCAAATGTGTAGTTTTGGAAAATTAGCCTTAATTAACATTTAGGTTTAATTTAGAGAGGGAAATGGGTAACCTCTGATCTTAATCAGTTTATTTGATGTTTGAAACACAAGGGGATAATTGGTAGAAACAGTCTCACTTTCTTAATTAAGTTAATAAATTTCTAAATTATTAAAATTTGGAAGTTTATTAAAATAAAATGATCCTAGATTTAGGGGTATGACTTTGGGCGTTAATAAATAATCAATTTAATATCCCTAATTTGATTTTCAAGTAAAATTCAAATCATGAATCATGATCACCTAAAGAATAACTAATTAAGACACTCACCTAGGTCTTAAGGGCATAGTAATGACTTAGGCTAAATCAAGTTTCATTTAAACGAGGATTATAAAAGTAAACATCACTTAGAATTAAAACATCTTTCAAACACCACAAGCCCAATTAGGAAAAAAATTTGGCTAAGTGTTCCAACAATACTAACTTGCCTCTTTAAGAGTCTTCACCCACCTAATTTTTAAATTAAATCACAAGTGATAATTACCCTATTCTTAGGGATAATTGAGACATCAATGTTCTTTGAGCATTATGGTGTTTTACAGGATGAATTATTAAGCAACATAATAAGTTTAAAAGAACTCAGAAATTTCTACTGGGCAGTGAAAGAGTAGCACGGACCTGCTTCTTTCTCTAGATCTGTTGGATACCTTAGAGATCTACTACACAAATCTTCATAATAGGTTTAATAAAGGAGCAGCTCGTGGCTCCCTACGTGTTAAACAAAACAGGAGGTTACAAAAAAAGGGAAGGAGAGAGGTTCTCTACTAAGAAATAAAAGAACCATGAAATCCTAAGGTATCCAATCTCCACATTACAACTCCACGAAAAAAAAGTGAAAAAAGAGATTATAAAAGATAAAGTAACTCCAAATACATGTATCCCAACCAAAGTGTATACCAATGAATAAAAGTATACGCCATATTGACATGTAATGAAAAGAAAATAAAAGACTGCTATGAGAGTTGTGTAGCAAAAAATCCTCGTCCAAAATAATTATGGACTGAAACCGAAAGAAAACCAACAAAGTAGTGCAACCAAATAGTAAGGGTCCGTAACACATGATAGCTGCTGCTCCAAAATAATGAAATAGATCTGTGAAAGCATCAAAAGAGTAGCAGGGAACAACCACTGAAAACCTGTGAGAAATTTGGAAATGAAAAAGACATAGAGAGGCAGAAGATCATGCTCTAATATATAGGGAATCCAATTTATCCCCAAGGACAAGTTTCCTTAACATATATGGGGGGGTGAAGGCCCCATTTTAGCCAATTAATCAGATGAGGCATTACCTCCCCTATGGATGAAGGAAAATTGAACCTGTAGATGATGAGAAGATAGCAGATGCTAGATTTCATTAAATAGGTAAAGTAAATACCAAAGGGGTGCAGTGGTCCTAGTAAACATATTATAAATCAACATTAAATCAATTTCAATGATCAAGTAGGTGAAATTTGAAATCGCAGTGATCTGAATAGCAAAAAAAACATCCCACCCTTCAGCCTCAATGGGGCTTTCAACATAAACAAGAGAGTCAAAGTAACAAATTAAGTTTCTAAAAGAATTTATGAAAACACCACCTGCACCAGCAGAAATAGGAGTCCAGCTCCCATCTATATTAACCTTTACCCAATCGTGTGTACGACGTTGTCATCTAAGAAGTAGAGGCTTTCTACCCATACCCTTATTCATGGCAGAATAAGTTAAGGGACTTCCAAAACTATGCAAAGCCTTAAAGTAATAAGAAAGAATGCAAGAGATAGTAAGGGAAGGATCTGAAGGGGAATTTGCAAGTTTATGCCCATTTCAGGCTAACCATAAGAACCATAAAACCACTAAAGGAAATGAGACAAGATTCTTATTAAATTTGTGTGAAGTATTCCAAGCAGCCAATATGACTTCTAGAAAACAAGTTTGTGGCCATTTAACTTGAAAGAAATTCCCCACCATCTGCCAGACAATTTGGGAAAAGAAGCATTCAAAGAAAAGATGTTTGATAGTATTTTCACTACAAGTGCATAAATAACACCTTGAAGCCAATCTCAACCCCTTTAATTTAATGATATCATCAAGAGGAAGAAAATAGAAGAAAAATCTCCACAGGAAGAAGGATATAGAGGGGGACATATAACAATGCCATAATAGATGACCCCATCTCCAATTATGCAGACAATATTAAAGTATTTTAGAAATCAAAGCATTATAAGAGAATTTCTAGATATGCTTCTCGGGCCTATCAAGGCGTAAAGGAATTTTAGCAATAGGAACAGTATTTTCACCCAAGAGCTCCCTTAGTTTGGTCACGTCCCAGTGACCATTAATCCAGTAATCAGAGACCAACATGTCACTTAACAAATTAGAAGTTCCATCATGAAGATTATAAATCCCCCATTGTTCATGCCAAGAGGATACCTTTCCCTCACCAATGTCCCAGAAAATAAAATGTTTAGCCACGGTTCTAGCCTTTAAAACGGCTTTCGAATTTTTAGAATCCACAACTTTCCAATTAAACGAGGATGGGGGTTGGTGAGAGTAGTACTTACAATACAAAAATTGAGCCCATAAGAATGAGGCAAGTGTAAATTTAAACTACAAATTACACATATTAATATCAAGAATGTGTTGTAAATTTTTGAAAACCAAACCTCCAGAGAGATGAGGCTTGTACAACATATGCTAATTTGTCTTGATTTTAGAGGCGCCCTCACCAGACTAAAGATGTTTATTGAAAATATGCTCCAAATCTCTTTGTTTGCTCTTTTTCATAGCAAAAACTTGCATAGCATATAGAGGAATTATTTGAAGAACACTTTGTAACAGAGTTAGTCTCCCTCCAAAGGAGATAAAAATATTTCTCCAATCATGAATTCTAGATTTAATTTTATCCACAATAACATCAAATTATGTTTGTTTCCTATGACGACAAAGGAGGTTACCACCAAGATACATTAAAGAAAGAGAAGCTTTAGAAAATGCAGTGTAAGAAGTGGCCCAAGTGGTAATAATATAACAAATATAATTTCTAAAGTAAAGATGGCATTTAGCATTGTTAAAAAGAAGACTAGAGTTTTGTTAAAAGGCATTATAGTTGTTTAACAAAATTTTGAGTGAAGCCTTGGAAGCATTAGAAAAAATGATAGCATCATCAACATAAGCAAAATGACTAACCAACACCATTGATTTATGCCTGTATTACTCAGGAGGATGTTTTTCATGCATGCTTATAAAGCGAGAGAAATAATCAAATGCCATGATGAAAATCATAGGGGAGAGGGGGTCTCCTTGTTTGATGCCTCTCTGAGCAGAAAAAAATTTATATGACTTTCCATTAACTAAAACACTATAATAATTTTTTTCCAACCAACATTTAATCAAAGTGCAAAATTTTGTTTCAAAACCTCTAGCTTTGACAATGCTGAGAATAAACTCCTAATTAATTGTACCAAAAACTTTTTTTAGATCAACCTTAAGAATTAATTAACTACCTCTAAACTTCCTATTAACATCCTCCACCAATTCTTGAGCAAGAAGGTTGTTATCACAAATCTCTCTACCATGAATAAAAGCTATTTGTTGGGGAGAGATAATATCAACTTTCTAATAACTTTAGAAATGACTGAAGTAAGTGATATAGGTCTAAGGTTATCCTAGCTTGTTTTCACATTAGATTTTGGGATCAACCCAATTAAAGAAGAAGAAAAAAACTTCTCTGGAGTAATCCCCATAAAATAACTTTGAATAGCAGCAACGACCTCTCTATGAATTACATCTCAGTAGTGAGTATGAAAGGAGGAAGTAAAACCATCAGGACCTGGAGCTTTATTAGCATTAATATCCTTAAAAGCAGTGAAGATCTCTTGTTCAGTAGGAATGACAGCAAGGGATAAACCAGTGAAATAATCCCTATCTTTGTCAAAAAATTCACAATTTATAGGTTTGATCTGTTAGTTAGAAGCAAACAAATCAGTTAAATACTACGCAACAATATTATCAATCTCCCTGTCATCAGTAATGATGTCACCATTAAGATTTTTGATCTTCAAGATGGAATTGATATTCTTTCTACTTTTAATGGAAGCATGAAAGTACTTGGTATTATGATTGTCACTCTTGAAATGAATATCATTTGCTTTTTGTTATATGAAATGCTCCCCCAAAGTAATTTCATCAAGTAATATGGAATGTTTATGAGCCACGTCATTAACAAACTGAGGATCAGTGATAACCATAGATTCAAGGGCATGAACTTTAGCTTGAGCTTCAATTAATTTTATATGAACATTGTCAAATACTTGGGAATTCCAACTTCTCATAGCTAAAGGAACTTTCTTATGAAGTTGCCAAAGGATATACCATGGATCTCCCTCTCCCTCAAAACTCCAAGCCTATTGAATAGTGCTCCAAAAAGTGTTATGAGTGATCCAAACAATAAAAATTTTTAAATGTTAATGCTGGTTTTTATTTTTAAAGCCAAAGTGAGCAAAATAGGATTATGATCAAAAGAAGAGTAATTCAAATTTTGCACCCTGTTAATAGGAAATTAATTAGAGAAGTGATGGTTACTACCATCAAGACAAAGTTACTATTCTCCAAGAATATAGAGTGCCAGTAAAACCCAGATCAAAAAGCCCTCCATCAGAAATTCTGTCACAGAAACGACTGATAAGTTGAGTATCACATTAACCTCCTTCCCTCCTTTCAGTCGGTTTCATGATCATATTAAAATCACCGCAAACCAACCAATTGTCTTTAATAGTGTCTCCCATGTGAATAAGTTGATCCCAAAGCATAAAGTTATCCTAAAGTGTAGAGCTAGCATAAACAAAAGTTGCCCAACCATGATACTCCTCCAAATGATAATTGAGAAGAATGAATTGATTATCATCTTGAATGATATTGGTGTTGACCATGGGTTTCCAGAAAAGCCATATCTTGTTATTTTTATTGTAGAAAGTATTGTAATTTTTAAATTGCTTGAGAATTCTGTCCTTGATATTAGTAGCCATAGGCTTAAAAAATAGCAAAAAAGTAATGTTTATGCACCCTACAGAGATGTTTTAATCTATTAAAGGAGGAAGAGTCCGCCACTCCCTTAATATTTCAGCACTTCACATAAGAGGAAATTATTGTTCGTCAACATAGGAAAGTGATATTTGATTATATATATATATATATATATATATATATATATTAAATCAAACATCACTTTCCTACATTGATGACCAATAATTTTGGGTGACTCCATCGGGGTCTAGTTTGTCTTTCCATTGTAATCAGAAAGTCTTATCTTCATATATTGATAATGTGATCATGTTCCTTGTGGACAAGATTACCCTTCTTCCATTGGCATGCCTTGCCCATTTCTTCCTTGGGTAAGTATGGTCAACTCTTTTGCATTACATGACCATTTGTTTAACCATCCTTTAATAGAGAGGTTCAAGAGTCAATTATGATTTTTCTTTTTATGTGGGGTCGGACCCCTGATAGGTGTGTTGTGAACAACTTTCACTTGGGCGATGTGCATTTCAAAGTTGGTCCCAAACTGGGTCTTGAACTTCGCATTTTCTTCTAGTTCAGTTTGTTGTTACACCTACCACCGCTAGATTTACTGTCACAATGCCAACAACATTGTCTATCAAGGGAAAATAAGTTCTGATTGATGAAATTTCAGTTGATGCGTTTACTTCCCCATCATTAGTTTTTGAGATTGGTTCTAGTTCAAAAGTTGCACTGCTGACAAAGTTGCAAAAGAGAAACCATGGCTATAAGATTAGAAGGTCATCACGGTTAAGACTACAAAATTAGTTTTGGTTGAGAAGATTCCTAAGCATGAGGAACTCAGAGTACTTGAGACCTCTCATCTCCTTTGAGGGAGTAGTTTTCACTCATTGATAGAAAATACTAGAGTTGAAAGCCTCCACAGGATTGATACTGCCCTTCCACCACCTCATGGTCATGGTAAGGAGAGGGAGAAACCCATTTCTATCACCAAAGTTTGTACGATGTTTGAGAGACTAGCCGCCAAGGATGGGCATTCCATTTTCGAAATGCTTAAGCTGGTATGTTGCACAATATCTCCCGAGATGAAGAATAAGATTTTAAGGAAAGTCAAATTTGTTTGTCAACTATAGAGATCAGCAGAAGTACCCTCAATTCATATTCCAGTTAGATTCCTTCTTGGGAACCTTGTCGAGACTATTGTTATCATCAGAGATGATACTACCGTCATTCTGAGACCTGTAGGATTTAGATCAGTTAAGTCACGTTTGGGTCCGAGAGTACCACCTACGGTCTTGAATGAGAAATTCTCAAAGAGGGGTCATGAAAAGAGATCTTTTACCGATGTACTTAGTAGCAAAATAGGGAGCACAACCCTCTTTGACATATCAGTGCCTCCGCTAAGACACTCTGTCTCAAGGCATCAACGTCTAAGAGGAAGGTGTGGGTACCTAAGTTTTCCACACCAATACATTTTGATAAACCTATGGGGCAATTTTGTGAAATGGATCGTGAGTCTTATATTCAAGTTGTTGTTATCGTCATTGCTACTGAGTATGTTGCAGAGCGAAATGATGTTCAAGAAAGACCTTCAAAGTTTAAGTTGGTTAAAGAGAAAGTAATTGATGTACAGTAAAGACGATCAGAACTTAGATTTTTAAGTTGGCAAAGGAGCAAGGAATGATTGTCAACAATGAAGATTATGACATGATAGATTACATTGATGCAAAATTCATAGAGATCAATGTTGTCAATACCAGCACCGCTGAATCTACTCATGATGCTCCAATTTATGTTGAGGAGAACACCACAGATGACTTGTAAAGGGCCATTCAGCTAAGAAACAAACAAATCAGTTCGATGGAGAAGAGGATGGAGGAGATGGCTTCCATTATGGCTGCCATGGCTATGATACACGGACGGTCACAATCACAGCAGATGGTGTCTCCAAAGGTCAACCAGCCTGAGATCGTACATATTATTGATAGAAGGAAAGAGGTTGCTTCTACCAACCAAGATGAACCGAAAATGAAATAATCAAACTAGAGTTTGGTACCAAAAAGGGACATCAAGTAGTTGGCTAAGCAACAAATAAGGGAGGCCTTAGCTTAATATAAAGGAGGAGCATCAATTTCAAAGGGTAGACCTTAGCCAGAGGAGTTTAATGTCATACCATACCCCAAGGGCTTTGCGCCGCTGAGCTTTAAAACTTTTGATGTAACAAGTAATCCTCGCCAATATATAGCACATTTTCGAGCGAGTTGTTGCGACGTTGAGGGTAATGAAGCACTTTTGTTCCACCAGTTCATCAACTGTTTGTCAGGAATCACTTTCAATTTGTATGCAGAGCTACCCAATGGATCAGTGAAAATGTTTGCCTAGATGGAGCATTTTTTTGTGAAGAGATTAATCAGAGTGTAACATCATGTCATTATAAAAGTTCTCATAGTGGAAAGATAAAAATGTAATGAGACCTTGGTTGACTACATTTTGAGATGGAGGAACTTGAGCATGAAATGTGAACCTCAGCTGTAGGAAGAACATGCGGTTGAGATTCTACTCAAGAGCATTCATGGTTTGGTAGCCCTCATGCTCAAGAGGCTTATGATCAAATCATTGGAGATGTTACTCAGTAAGGCTAGCAGTCTGCAAGAAGATGTTAAGCATATGGAGCCCTGGGAAAAAGTTGAGAAGTTCAGGTTAGCTATAGTATTTGAAAAGAAATTTGAGACCGTGGTAAACGTTGATAAGAGCAAGCAGTTGTTAAGGATTCAAGCTAAGCAGTTTTGTCAAGGTTCCCAACAATCATCACAACATGGTTAGCCTCGGTAGCAGCATACTCAGTAGTACAACCATTCTGACCAGCATTCAATTTAGAGGAGACCGTGTAGAGTAGATTACACGTAGGGTTCATCAATTGCAGATCGGTTAAATAGGGTATATTCCTTCAAAGATGAATCTATGCCAAATATGTTTATAAGTTTGATGAAAAAGCTTGAATTCTAATTATCTGAGCTAAGGAAGCCAGATGATGTGGTCTCGTCCGTTAAAAATTCAAGAATGTGGTTTTTATTTAATTTACTATACATATAAACTTGATTTTTATAAAAATAGTATTTTAACTTTGAAAAGTAATGTTTTAATTTCAAAAATATGAGACCGAGCCAATCCCATATATACAATAGTTTAAATAAAAGAGCACAACACTACAAGTGACATATCTATCTCGAGGAATAGACAAATCACTTATCCGTGAGGCTCGATTAAATAAACTACATAATTTATTCCAACAGTCTGGTCTTGGAACCATTTTTGTATAAGCCGACAAGTTCCCCTATCTAATATGGAAGATTAGATAGGTTTTATATTACCTGGGTTCTTAAAGCTCCTTATAGAGGCAAGCCCCTAAAGTTAATTACATTTCAAATGACCGAGGTTACTTAAGAAAACTCTCAATTTAGATAAAAAAATATTATCTCTAAGAATTCCAAATGATAAGACATTTCAAATATCAAACTAAGAAGTGTTAAATGGGAGAGACTCAAATTTGGAACATTATTATCGAATATAAAGGAAGAGAACCTAAAGTTGTCATAGATCCCAAGTACAATGTCAATGACTTCCCAAGCTATCCTTTGGTTTGGCTTCAATTTCGAGAAGAAAATTATTGAATGTTTAATCCTGTCATTTATTATTACTTAGGGCTTACATTTTTGTGAGAAAATCACAAAAATAGCCTGAAAGATAGGAGGATTTATGTCGTAATGAATGACAATCTCAGAATTCTAAAACGAGTTAGGGCTAAAAAAACACAACATGATTGTGCAAAGGCCTAAAATTAGAGTGAGGAATTATGTTGCACTATGTGGACAACCTCAAAGTCCTATGGCTTGTTGTTTAATTCTAAGGGAAGTTGCTATTGAAGATCCACTTACTATAGTAGAAGGCTACCCAAGGAGTTAGCTCTAAGCTGCTCAGTGAAGTAGCATTCCTAAAGTCTAAAGTTTCAAAGGCTTAAATGACAAATTTAGTTCAATTATTATGGAGGGGTTAATGTTTATATAGCAACATCGGTTAGGATCTCATGGTTCCCTCGTTCCGGTGCCGCTAATTTCTTTTGAATTTACTTAAAGGTTCTAATGGATGATTTTTGATACCGAAAATATAGTTGTGTAAAACTTATAAAGTTGACTTTGTTTTACAACGATGTAAAAAACTTGATGTGTTATTTTATGAAAAAGAAAGTTAAGCAATTTATGTTAGGATTCTACACAAGTATAAGTATCGTTATCAAGTAATATAAGACTTTCTATTTAAGCCTCAAATATCGATCCCACAAGGAAGGTTAAAATTTGAAATGATAAATTAACTAAGAAATTCACAAAATTAAAGCAAAATTGCTGCTACTAATTTTAAATTAATTGAGATACTATCAGAGCTAAATTATTAACTACTAGCAAAATTAAAATGCAAAGTTTAAATATTAACTACTAAACTATGTTTTTATGTGATGAGGTTTTCTAATATGAATAAGCAACTTTCCCACTACAACGTGTTTTTAGTAAAATGAGATGAGATACATGGTTTAAATATGTATTATGCCAAATAAAAAAAAATTTAGTTCTCTAACCTGATTCATTGTTAAAGAAAATCATTGGCTAATCTCAGGTTTAATCCCTAAATCTGTGGTTAGGCTAGAGGATATTGCCTCTCACTCCAAAGCTCCCACTTCCCTTCCCCTAAAGGTTAACTCTCACTTTAGTTCTTAAACACAAATACCAAATTGGGGATTTTAGTTTGTCACCCTAAAATCTCAAAATCTACACCCAATAAAGTATATTTCCCTATTTATTTGCATGAACGAAATACTCCTTCATGGAATTAAATGTGATTGTCGATCTTGTTATAGAACTCATACTCCATTTCCTGGATAATATGTTTCAGAACATATTTTAAAAATTCAATTGGCCAAATAAAATAGTAAATTAAGAATGAAGTTGACAAACCATCATAATTTGTTTTATATTTTAAAATTGACACATCCAAATTATCTCTTCATTTTACAAATCTCAGAGTAGAGAGAAAGATTAGAGTGAACTACTCAGACTTCATGAGAAAGACACAACAAAACACAAATTTCATATATAAAATAAAGAGGAAACTACTCAGACTTCATGAGAAAGATACAACAAAACACAAATTTCATATATAAAGAAAGTTTATACAACAATAATAAATAAACAACACTTATCTAAAACTCTTTCTTAAAGCAAATCCCTTATAGTCTCTCATAGAAGATGTAGGAAGAAGAAATCTCTCACTTCTCTCCCTCTCTAACACTCATAAAGAATAATTCACACATAAACTCACCATAAAAACTCAAAACTCTAAAGAAATAAATGACCAATGGACTCTAAGTGATTGTGAGGAATGTGTAATATCTTGGAAGAGATTAGAAAGAGATCGAAGGGGGTTAATCAATCTCCTCTCTAAATAGAGCCTAATGTCGGTTTTCCAATAGGTGCATCCAAAAACCCTTCAAAAGGAGTCCAAACTCGTCGAATCTTCTAGAAACAGGTCTTCACCAAAATTGGCGCCGTCGCAGCCCATTTTGGAGCTGTTGACGTCAGTGACCCATGAATTAATTCAATGCTCTCTGTTAAGTGGCACTGTTGGCACTGAGGATAGTTAGACCTCCGTTCTATAGGTCTGCACCATGGGCATCCATCCTGGGGCCATCGACACTGATTATTTCCTCAAAAACGCCATTTTGACTCCAAATTCCATCTTTTTTGCTTCCTTTTTGCTTCAAGTCCTAAAATCAAAAACCTACAATGAAACATGAAAAATACCTTCCTTTAAAGTGCAATATCACTAAAAATAAGTATAAAATATAGGTCTAAATATGCATGTATTTTTAGTGCATCAAATTCCCCCAAACTTAAATGTTACTTGTCCTCAAGTAACTCCTTTACTTCATAAAAATATGACTCATGACAAAGAATTTAACTTCTAAATATTCATATTTTAGTCCACTAAATATAATAGCTTAAATTAAGAAAATATAAAATAACTCCAGTTAATACTAAAGGTATAAGAATATTAAGCAGTCAAGTCTACGATTTCTTATTTTCTATTCTTTTCAAAGAAAATTGCAAATTTTCATATTAGATCTACTTAGAATATCCATTTGAAAAAGAACTTCATGAAAGTTTACTAGTAAATATGCTAATACTTAAATTTAAGTTTAGAAAATGTAGCAAAGCCTTCTTCTTTAAGTTGATTCAAGTGAAGCCAATTTTTAATTATGCATCTCCTCAAGCTTCTCCTCACATCTTTTTCTTTTCTTTTCTCTTTTTTTTTTCAGGATCATTTTCAATCCTTTTTCTTTTCTTTCTTCTCTTTTTTATGTCAGGATTACTATATCTAGATAACCTATAATGATTTTGAACTTCGCTATCCCCTTCTTAAAGTTAAAACAACTTCACATTCTTTACTTTATAAATTTATATTAGCTTTAAAGATTTTTCATAAAGTTTTATTCTTTTCTTCTTACATTAATTACTAGGATTTTTTAACACTTCAAAAAGACAAATTCCTGTACTTATAGTAGAAAAATATAGTCTTATTCTCTTATACCAAATATCATAATCTTTAAAATTAACCTTTATTAGAAAATTTTTACTTAAGTTTACTATTTATTTAAAAACTCAAATATAGTTATCTAAAGTTTCGCTATGATACCAAAGTTCATGTTAAATTTAAAAATTCTGAAAATATAGCTNATAATACGTATAAAAATTTGCTGAGAAAGAGTTAACTATAAATACATTCAACAAAGTACTAAAAACTAACAATAGTACTAAAATAAATTCCAATGCAAAAACAGTTTTACAATCCTACTATTCACAATATAACATAAAATCTAAAATAAAACAAAGTATCTCACTCTAAAAATAAACAATAATAACAATAAAGTACAACCAACTATAAACTGAACAAAAGGTCAAACTATGAATAAGTAAAGATCACCAGTCATCTTCAACTTCTTCTTCTACATCAAGGTGTTGCTGTTGATATGGGGTAGAACCAAAGTGAGTAGGAAACTGAACTGAGTGGTCACTTCTCATGTATCTGGCCATCGCATCATCATAAGCAACATTATACTCAAACTTGTACCTTGTCAAATCATCATTATGTGCATTTCTAGCCTTTATATTTGCCATTCTCAAGATATCTCTCTGTTGGATCATCAGTTACTCCATAAGTCCGTGGAGAGTAGGGGTAGTAGAAGTAGAAGGAATATCCCTACTCCTACTTCCAGATCTCCATCCAACATGAGATCCATAAGTCTTAATATTTACAGGACCAATAAGTCTTAGAGATTCAATCCTCTCCTCATCCATTCTAAAATCAACTCCTGCCTGTTCACATAGTGTGAAGATCAGGCCAGGGTGTGCTAAACCACCAGTAGTCTCTCCTAAAGAAATAGAACAAGTGTTTTTATAAACAGTAGAGTCTACATCAATCCTTCTCATCTATTGGATACATAAGTTCAAGATGGATCTATCCTTTGTAACCTCTCTATGATGATTTCTTGGTGTCATTCTAGCAGATATAAAATAATTTTAGACCTTAAATACTACATTTAACATACAGAGAGGGAAGTTTACCTTAACATTATTCTTCACCTTCTAAGCTCCTCTTCCATCAGTAAGAAATAAAATAACTTTATCGAAGGCCTCATTTATAACAAAAAATGATTTGTACTGATAGCTTTACACATCCTCTAACTAGTAAAATTCATTAATTCTTCTTGTAGTAAATTCTACCATTTTCCCACGAACAAAAACATAGCCTTCAGAAGCTTCCATAAAGTTGGCATAGAACTCCATCACTATACCAATAATAGCTTTGGTAGTAAAGTAACAAAAATTCTCCCACTGCCGAGAATAAATTAATCATTCGACTTCTCCTCTCAAGTTTTAAAATCCTTGATCCAGAATTACTTTCTTAGTTGCAAGCAAACTATTGAAACAGATGTTAGCCTTGTAGTTGACAAACTTCTGATCATCATAATCCACATTTCTCTTTCCCTTGCTAACTCTCGGTGCCATGGTAATCTAAGACAATTTGATAAAATCTAAATAAATTCCAAAAATCATAAGGTAGAATGCTTTAAACTTAAATCTACTAAGTAAGAGTTCTTCACCAAAGGATTTTCTTAAAATCTTCTAAAAAAATTTCAAAATTTTGGATCTTGGCAATGTTAGATAAATCCTTGGTGAAAATAAAAAATTTTGGTTTCAAAGTGTCGCACTTACAAGCAATAACAAACCCTAGGTGTGCAAACCGGAGGTTGAAGGTAACTGAAAGGGTAAAAATTGTGTTTTAACTGTTCAAATTGCAAATTTTAAGGGATTTGGGTACTTGCAGGTTGAGGGGGCTGTCGGCGCCCATTCTGGCGCTGTCGGCGCCAGTGGCCAAAAATATAATTTTTTAATTGTCACAATTTTCAACTTTCTTTCAATTTACTCCAAAGTCTAATTAGTCTTTTTGAACACTAATTTTAATCTTAAAACAATTCAAAAACAAGAATTTTCACAAACAACACCAAACTAACTTTTATATATGAAAATCCAATTCTTTTAAATACACTTTTCTAATCACACTTTCACATATATAAAGCAAACTAAATTATAATTCATCATCAAAATCAAGCCACGACACTATAACGCTGACACAAGACTATATGCATAATCAAAGTTTATAGAGTTCTAAAGCAAAGTAAAGTAAAGTAAAGTAAATCCAACACAATCATATTAAAAACATAATTACTTTAAAATAGTAGAGAGTCCAACCTTTTTGATTATTCTGCTTCATTTTCAGTACTTTCTCCTCCTCTAATATCTCCCATAGACTGGTAATGGACGTACAAATTGTAGAAAGGTTGGTACGGGAATTGATCAGTCAAATTTTCATCGATCCATCCATTTTTGTTGAACATCCGCACCAAGCTTGTTTCAATTGTTCCAGTATGATCAAAGTTCTCCTCATCCTCCAATCTAAGTGATCAAAAGGTAGTTAACATTTCCCATTGCATTCATAATACTCTAAATTTCTCTTTTGATTTTCTTCATTTTCTTCTCCAAAACTATTGAATTTCCAACTGTTTATGGCATTAATGGTGTTGAAGCATGTGACAAATGATTAAAAGTAATATCCAATGCATCATTTCCATTTTGAATAAAATTATCATCAATGGGAATTATGGGCTCCCAGAGTAATAATACTTTCTCCCAACTTTCATATGACACTTGAGATTGAGTGCAAAGTAAGAAAATTGTAGAATGATGCCCCAGTCCATATATAGGCCCATTCATAGAAATACCCATAATAGATTTGAAAATAATCGATCCCACAAAAATGGGATTTTCCATTTAAATGCAATAGTTTAAAATTGCATTTTCTTTTGTAACTCTACTAATCTTCATGACAGAGAGTAATTTTGTAGAGATGAAGAAATGTCATTTTTTTTATAATGGATTAAGTAGTGAAGTGGAGAAACTAACGTATCCCGCATCTCTGATTTCCCAATTATCATTTTCATCTGTCAGAAAATGATATACATCTTGCATTATATCTCTCATTGGGATAAAATTCGTATAATGACAGATTGACACATTTTCTACCATATACAAATCATTAATTCGAGGCAGAGTAAATGGTACAGCCTTACCTCAAACGAAGATGACTCATTAGGTAATTCCATGTAAGTTGTCATAGAATTCCTTTACCACTAGTACAACAACTATAACGTTAGTGTAGCATAGAACTTGTCAACATCTCTGTACAATGATTTTCTCAATCTGTGAACTTGGTTTACTCAATCCATGATTGACAAAGCCTCTCTCCTTGTTAAGTCTCTTTTTTGTATAATCTCTGCGTGTCAAAATTAATAAACTTTTTTCTATTGAAAACTCCAAACCTAGAAGTTTTTCTAGAACTGAAATCCATGGATTTTGAAATTTGGAAGTTTATAGTCGTCCAAGGTAGTTTTTAGGTCTTTAAAACACCTCCCGGCGGTTATTTCAATGTATAATCCCGCCAAAGTTTGCTAAATTCATCGTGAACGTATGAAACTGCATGGGACTCTGTCGGTGCTCCCGGTGGCACTGTCGGCACCATGGCTCATGTAGACGGGCACTATCGACACCCATTTGGGCACAGTCGGTGCTAGAGGCCAAAATTACATCTCTAATTTTTTTGGTTCAATTCGATTCCAAATTTTCCTCCAATACCAATATTTGTCTTAATTTATGATATATAAAATTGTGTAGGATTCAAAAATATTATTGTTTCCTAATATATAAAATACTTATTAAACAAAATAGTAAAATATAGATATACATAGATATATGTAGATTTATATATGGGTTGCCTCCCACAAAGTGCTTGGTTAATGTCGTCAGCCCGACATACCATTGTTTAATCAGGATGACTTAACATCAAAATTTCTTCAGGATTTACATGCCCTTCATAATAATGTTTCAATTGATGTCCATTAACTTTTAATATCTTTCCAGTTTTAAGATCTTTAATAACAGTAGTTCCATAATGATTAACTTTAGTCACTTTAAATGGTCCTAACCATCTGGATTTCAATTTTTTTGGAAATAATCTCAATCTTGTATTATATAACAGAACTTCTTGTCCAGGTTCAAACTTATTTTTAATAATCTTTCAATCATACCATATTTTCATTTTCTCTTTATAGATTCTTACATCATCATATGCTTCATTTCTAATCTCCTCAAGTTCATTAAGTTGGAACAATCTTTTCTCACCAGCATCTTTTAAATTAAAATTAAATTCTTTAATAACCCAAAATGTTTTATCCTCAAATTCTACTGGTATGTGGCATATTTTTCAAAAAATAAGTCTATATGGTGACATTCCAATAGGAGTCTTATAAGTAGTTCTGTATCCCGTAATGTAGTATCTAATCTAGCAGACCAATCCAATTTTAAGGGATTTAAAAATTTTTCTAAAATTCATTTTATTTCATGATTTTATATCTCTGCTAGACTTGTAGTCTGAGAATGATAAGCATAAGAGAATTTATGCATAATATCATATTTTTTAATTAATTTCTCGATTCTCTTATTCCTAAAATGGGATCCTCAATCTGTCATAATTACTCTCGGCATTTCATATCTTGTAAAATAATTTTTTATTTAAAAATTTATAAACACTCCGAGCATCACATCTATGTACAACAATAGCTTCAATCTATTTGGACATATAATCAACAATAAGTAATTTACATAAATTTCCAAATAAAGGCATAAATGGTCCCATAAAATTTAATCCCCACACATAAAAAATTTCAACTTCCAATGTGTAATTTAGAGGCATTTCGATTCTTCTAGCCTACTCGCTGACATTGATTGCATGTTTTAATATATTCATTAACATCTCTAAAAAGAGCAGGCCAATAAAATCAAGCTTGAAAAATTGTATCTGTAGTTTTATTTGTTCGAGAATGTCCTCCAAATTTGGAATCAAGACATCTTTCAATTATTGAGTTTCTTCATAAGACACACACCTCCTAATAATTAGATCTTTACATTATTTATACAAACAAATATGGGTCATAAAAAAAATAGAATTTTGATTCATAAATAAATTTCTTTAATTTTTGATTCTTAACATCTGGTGGTAGAATATCACTTACAGTCTAATTTACTATATTGGCTTACCACAATATATTTATTAGATCAATATTATATAATTGTTCATCAGAGAAATTTTTTAAAATTTCATTTGCAAGATTTGTTAATATTTCTTCTTCTAGTCTAGATAAATAATCAGATATTTGACTATCATTTACCTTTCTATCAATTACCATAAAATCAAACTCTTGCAAAAGAAGTGTCCATCTAATTAACCTTTGTTTTGGCATCCTTCTTTTGCATCAAGTATTTGATAGAAGAATGATCTGTATGCATTATATATTTGGTTCCAATCAAGTAAGGTATAAACTTATCAAAGACAATGCAATAGCTAATAACTCTCTTTCAGTAGTAGTGTAATTAATTTGAGCATCATTTAGAGTTTTAGTAGCATAATATACTACTTTAAAAACATTGTTGTGCCTTTGTCTTAAAACAACTCCAATAGCATAATCACTAACATCGCACATTATTTCAAATGGTTTCTTCCAGTTAAGTTGAACTTTTATAGGTGCAGTGATTAATTTTTCTTTCAATAATTCAAATTCTTTTATGCATTCCTCATTAAAATCAAATTTTCTATCTTTTTCTAAAAGTTGTCATAATGGCTTAGTTATTTTTGAAATTTTTTTTATGTAACGCCTGTTGAAACCAACATGTCCTAGAAAGCTTCTTACCCCTCTAACCACAGTAGGAGGTGGTAATTTCTCAATAACTTAAATTTTTTGCAAGATCTACTTCCATACCATTTTTAAAAATTTTATGCTCAAGTACAATTCTTCCAGCAACGATAAATTGACAATTTTCTTGATTTAATAATAGGTTGAATCGTTAACATAATTCCAAAACTTTTTCTAAAAATTGACCTCATACATCTTTGAAATGTCGCAAGTGCATTGCATAGTCCAAAAGTTATTCTACGAAAAGTAAATGTTCCATAAGGGCGTGTAAATGTTATTTTCTCTTGATCCTCATGAGCAATTAGAATTTGATGATACCCGGTATATCCATCTAAAAAGCAGTAATATTTTTTTCCAGCCAATCTATCCAACATTTGGTGTAGAAAGGGTAAAGGAAAGTGATTTTTCCTAGCGGTCATGTTTAATTTTTTATATTTTATACAAATTCGCTAACCAGTAACTTATTTTAATGGAATTAATTTATTTTTCTCATTTACTTCAACAGCCACTCCTCCTTTCTTTGGAACACAGTGAATTGGACTTACCTAAGCACTATCTAAAATAGGATATATAATTCCAGAATCTAATAATATTAGGATTTCTTTTTTAATAACTTCTTTCATTATTGGATTAATCTCCTCTGAGGATCAACTTTAGGTTAGTATTATTTATCTAATAGAATTTTATGCATACAAATTCAAGGACTAATTCCTTTAAGATCTGCTAAAGTCCATCCAAATACCTTTTTATATCCTTTTAACATTTATATTAATTTTTGTTCTTGAATTTTAGTTAAATCAGAAGATACAATAACAGGCAATGTAGATGAATCTCCTAAAAACACATATTTTAAATGGGCAGGTAATACTTTCAGTTCAAGTTTAGGTGGTTTAATACTTGAAGGAATTAAATTTTTATTATCATTTTCCAATAAATCTAAAGTTTCAAATTTGTCTTGAATATAATCTAAATTCTATTCTTTTGTTTCATTCTCATAATATTCTTCTTGCCTTTAATTTTCTTCAAACACTTCCTTAAATTGCTCATTATTCAGATAATCAGAAAACTTCCATTCTAAAACATTCATTATCTTTTTCTATTGCATGATATTTCATAACTTTTGCAATATTAAATGTTACTTCTTGATCATTAACTCTCATTATTAGTCCTTCCTTTTGAACATCTATCATAGCTCCCTCTGTTGCAAGAAATGGTCTCCCAAAAGTAATAAGAATCTCTTTATCTTCCTCCAGGTCTAATACTATTAAGTCTACAGGAAAAAAAATTTCTCCACTTTTACTAATACATCTCCTATAACTCCTTTAGGATAAGTTATTGATCGATCAGCTAACTAAAGAGTTACAATAGTAAGGGAAATCTCTCCTAAATCTAAATATTTAAAAATTGATAGAGACATAAGATTGATACTCGCTTCTAAATCACATAAGGCTTTTTCAAAGAAAAATTTCACTAATAGCACAAGGTATAGTAAAACTACCAGTATCCTCTAACTTTTTAGGAAGCTTTTTCTATATAATAGCTCTACACTCTTAACTTAGTGCAACGGTCTCATGATCTACAAACTTCCTTTCTTGTTAAGTATATCTTTCTTAAATTTTACATAACTTGACATTTGTTCCAAAGCCTTAATGAAAAGAATGTTTATCGTTAATTTTTTAAGGATTTCAAAAAATTTGTAAATTATTTATCTTTATTCTTCTGCTTCAATATTTGAGGAAACGGAGGTAGTGGTTTTTCTAAAGGAACTTGTATTGGTTCATTTTCTTTGTGGTCACTTTCAATCTCTTCCTTGTCCTCCTCAACATCAACTTCTCTTTCAATTCTTGTTTTTACTTCTTTTCCACTTTGCAATTGAATATCTTTAATTTTCTCCTTATTTTAATCTTTTGAATTAACTTCCACAGTACTCAGAAGAATTCCTGAAGGTCTGTTACTATGTAAAGTAGCAGTATGTCCTAATTGATTTTTGATATTTCTAATAGTAGTCCCTTAAATTTTAATTTGATTTCCCATATTCAACATTACTTCTTCCATCGCCAACTTCTTTTCCTTAACTTGTGGGTTAGGGTTAGAGTTAAATCTAGGAGGATAATAAGGTTAACAATTAGGATTTCCTTGGTTGTTTAAATTTTCTAAGCGGTTCAAAAAATTGTTATAATTATTCTAACTAAAATTAGGGTGATTTTTCCATCCAGGGTTACAATAATTAGAATATGGATTATTATTTTGATTATTTATAGCGTTCAAAGTTTGATAAAATGATTGAGTATTAATTATCTGCCCTAGTGAATTTTCTTTTAATAATGGTGGTATTTGAGAATAGTTCACTCTAATATGATAAATCTTTTTTAATATAGTAGTAATTTGAGATGCTAAAATAGACATTGCATCCAAGTCATGAATACTAGCTACTCTCTTATGATTTACCCATTTAGAGGGCCATTGAAAATTGTTAGTATCCATTTTTTCTATTAAAGAGTATGTTTCTTCAAAAGGTTTTGACATTAGTGTTCCACCTGCAGCAGCATCTATAATAGATCTAAGTGATCATACTAATCAATTGTAAAAAAATTGAATTATTAACTAATCTGGTGTAACATGGTGTGGACATTTCGTAAGGAGATCTTTAAATCTTTTCCAGGCTTCATATATTGATTCCCATTCAAACTGACAAAAAAATGTAATATTATTTCTAAGCTTTGCAGTTTTCAAGGGTGGAAAATATTTAGCCAAAACTTTTTGTGATAGTTCTCCCCAAGTTCTGATAGATCTAGGTGCTGACAAATTTAACCAAGAATTGGATTTATCCCTTAATGAAAAAGGAAAAATTCTAAGCCTAACAACATCATTAGACACTCCATCATTTTTAAAAGTAGCACATATTTCAGAAAACTAGCTAGATGTATGTTAGGATCTTCAGTAGATGTTCCTCCAAACTGATTATTTTGCACCATATGGATAAAAACAGGTTTAAGCTCAAATGAATTAGCAGCAACATCAGAATTTTGAATAGTCAAGTTAAGTTCATCTGCTGTCGGATTAGCATATTCTTTTAAAGGTCTTTCTTGATTTTCATTTATTTGATTATTTATGTTATTCATCATTTTTTTCAAATTTTTATTTTCTTTTTATTATTTTAAAATTTTTCTAATAGTACATTCTAATTTTGAATCGTAAGGTACTAAACCTTCAGATCCAATATTTTGCATAAACAAATATAATAAAAAAAGAAAATATTTCTTAAAAATACTCTTATATATCTATATATTTTTTTATATTTTTTGATTTTTTTAATAATAATCTTTTTTATATTTCATCTCTAAATTTCTTAATTTATCAAATCTATTTAAATTATCATTACATTCACTGGAAACATCACTAAAAACTTAATCCCAAAAATATAGTTGTGTAAAAATTATAAAGTTGACTCTGCTTTGCAACGATGCCAAAAACTTGATGTGTTATTTTATGAATAAGAAATTTAAGCAATTTATGTTGGGATTCTACAAAAGTATACGTACCGTTATCAAGTAATATAAAACTTTCTATTTAAGTCCCAAATATCAATCTCATAAGGAAGGTTTAAATTTGAAATTATAAATTAACTAGGAAATTCACAGAAATATGTATTGTGTCAAATAGGAGCAATTTTAAATCTCTACCCTGATTCAGTGTTATAGAAAATCATTAGCTAATCTCAAGTTTAGTCTCTAAATCCGTGGTTAGGCTAGAATGATACTCGCTCTCACTCCAAAGCTCCCATTTCGCTTCCCCTGAAGGCTAACGCTCGCTTCAGTTCTTAAACATTAGGAACGAGTTGAGGATTTTATTTTGTCACCCTAAAATCTCCAATTCTAAACCCAACAAAGTATATTTCCCATTTTATTTGCACTTAATTCCATTAACACAATACTCCTTCATGGAATTAATGTGATTCTCACTATTGTTATAGAACTCATACTCCATTTCGTGGATCATATGTTTCACAACATATTTTAATAATTCAATTGGCTAGATTGGAACGTAAAATTAAGAATGAAGTTGAAAAACCATCACAATTTATTTTATTTTTTAAAGTTGGCACATCCAAATTATCTCTTCATTTCACCATATCTCAGAGTTAGGAGAAATATAAAGGAAACTACCCAGACTTCATGAGAAAGATACAACAAAACTCAAATTTCATATATAAAAGAAAGTTCATACAACAATAATAAACAAACAACACTTAGCTGAAACTCTTTCTCAAAGTAAATCCCTTGTAGCCTCTGTTAGAAGATGCCGAAAGAAGAAATCTCTCACTTCTTTCCCTCTTTAATACTCTTAGAGAAGAAGTCACAATTAAACTCACCACAAATACTCAAAACTCTATAGAAATAAATGACTAATAGACTCTAAGTGGTTGTGGGGAATGTGGAATAGCATGGAAGAGAGTGGAAAAAGATTGAAGAGGGACTTTTCTGATCAATTTCCACTGTAAATAGAGCCTAATGCTGGTTTTTTAATAGGTGCATCCAAAAACTCTTAAAAAATCATCCAAATTTGTCGAATCTTCTAGAAAGAGGTCTTGCACCGACATTGGCACCAACGACGCCCATTCTGGCACCGTTAGAGCTAGTAGCCCGTGAATTAATTCAACGCTCTCTATTAAATGGCATCGTCGACGCTGCTAATGGCGTCGTCGACGCTGCTCTTGCTCCTGACACCGTTTTTTAGAATTTCTTCAAAAATGTCATTTTGACTCCAAATTCCATACTTTTACATCCTTTTTGCTTCAAGTCCTAAAAATCAAAAACCTACAATAAAACATGAAAAATACATTCCTTTAAAGTGCAATATCACTAATAATAAGAATAAAATATAGGTATAAATATGCATGTATTTATGGTGCATCAATTTTCTTGAGCAAAAACAATATGTTCAATTTTCCTTCAAAAATATTCAAATGGTCTTGAAAGGGTTTCGGGAAGAAATCCCTAACAACCTTTAAATCCTTTTGAAGTGTTTTGAGTTCATATGAATTTATTGTTCAATTAATCATCCCAAATTTTAAAATTAATTACAATGAATTACTACACCATATGCTCTGTGAACCTAATGTTTTAATTATCCCAAGAGTAGGGTAATCAAATATTCAATTAATGTTCTACTTAAAAGTTAGGTGAATGGGTACCTTTAAGGCAAACTCAAGTCATTGAAGACTTTGTACCCACCCCTAAAACTGGGCTTGTAATGTTTAGAGGTGTTAATCAGTCATGTTTTTCTTTTCTAAATCACATTTAAACAATTTCAAATATTAAGACTAGCTCACTACTAAGCCCTTAACAATTCCATGCGTGAACTTGCAATTATCAAAATATTAATTTAAGTGAGACATATTCTTATAAATAGATCATGTTATCATCTAATCAACAATTAAGGGCTTCAAATAAGTGAATTATTATCTTCATAACTTAAGCCTACTACTTTAGGATCATCAAACTAAATTAATCTCAAATTCATAACAATTTGAGAAATTACATTTCTACCTATATCATGAAAAGCTAGCTAATTGGTTTCTACGTCTTAGCACATTATATTTCAAACATTCAAAAGTGTTTATTACGATCAAAATTACCCATTCACCCTGTGGTTAATCGTAAATTTTAATTAAGGCATCAAAATATAAAATTACCATTTTCCTCCTAGGGCTCTCCACTTCATAACTCATCAACTATAAGTCAAATGAATTTGAAGTTTTTTTGGTACCCCACTCATGGTCAATTAAAATATCAGAGGAGAAAATGGAATTTTTCTAATTTTTTTATTTATAGAATTATTTTTAACTCAAAAATAGGATTTTCGATATTAATTTATTTAACTAATCAAAGTAAAGTTTTTTGTCTTGAGAAAATTATTGGAGGTTTACCTAGGTTGAAGGACCACTTGGACAAAGTTTCATAATCTTAAAAATATATTTTAGTTATTATAATTATTTATTGTTTTTAGTTATTTAATTAAATATAAAATATTTTTTAATTACAAAAATTACTTTTTACATTTTTATAAAATTTTTTAAAGTCCAAAGAGCTCAAATAAATATTATTTTCATTTTTTTAATTTTTAATTTATTTCCGATAATTATTTTAATGGAAAATTAGAGAAAATACATTTTTAGCCTTTAGAAATTTGTAATTAACTTAGAAAAATATTATAACGAGTCCCAAGTAATCAAAAAGCAATTAGGAATATATTGGACCATTTTTATAATTTTGCAATTTTTAGTTATTTTTAATTATTTTTAATTCAAAAATATGCTAAAAAATAAAGTATTTACTTTAACTTAAATTTTATTTTTCCTAAGTAGTCCTGATAACAAGGAATCCAAAAAACTACTTTTCATGATTTTCCTAATTATATTTAATTTAACATAATTATTTTAATACAAAAAATCCATTTTACATAGAAAATCAATTCTAGTGATAAATATACATCAAATTGTTTCGAAAATTTTTATGTGAGTTAATATGATTAATCTTTACAATGTGGATTTGATTTTGTTAAAATTTGAGTATTTTTTTATTTAATTAATTTATTATTATTTTTATACATTTAATTAAGTTTAAAAATACACAAAATTACTTAAAACAATTTTATATTTTTCCTAGGATTCTTTGACTAGGGGAAATAAACCAAAATTAATCCCATAATTTTTTGATTTATATTTTTGTTTATAAAATTTTTTCAAGCAAAAAATAACCATCTAGGCTAGAAAATTAGGGTTTCAAAGACAGAGATGCTTTGTGACCTTGGAAAAATCAAAGAACATCCTTATTAACATGAGAAATCAACACGTAAAATTTCAAGTCATGGTGATTATTATTTTGCTGATTAAAATTAAAACATTAAAGAGAGTATTTAATAAATTAAAAATCAGAGACACATCAAATAATTTTTATTTTTATTCCACATTATTTTACTTTGTTCATTGAACAACAAGATTTTTTTATTTTATTTTCATTATTTCTTTACACAAAGATATGGATTTTTGAAGTTATCTGAATTAAATAAATTATTTAATACCTATTTTTCTACTTATCTGCCTCAACGCTGCTTCATCCAAGGCAGCAGCTAAAGCCCACATGTCATCGCTCCATTGGTTGTTGCCATCTGTGTCAGCCCGTGCTTTATGTTTCATCTATTCGTCCGACTTGATCTAAAACGTCCATCCATTACGCGCGAGAACGAACTGTCCTGGTTCATCGTCCCCAATTGGCCTAACCGGTAAAGTGTCCACACTAAAACCTTAATATCTCAACCTAGACTCAATCAAATTACTTTAGTTCTTTTCTTACACCTTTATTTGGTTCAGGCAAACAAATTCATACAGTTTATTAACTATAAAGTTAAACTTTTCTTCATAAAATATCAAACAAAGCTCAATTTGAAGAGAAGAATTCAATACCTTTTTTTGAGAGGTGTGGCCTCAATCAAGTGCGTCCAGAAACTTCGTTTGGACCTCATAAACCTCATAGAAGTGTTGTTGGGCTCTGGTGAATTGTTTGTGTCAGAGTTCTTCCAACAGGTGGGAAGGTTGAGGAGAAAGTCTCGTGTAGAGGTGCAAGGAGATAGGAATTTTAGTAGAAAACTTTCTCTCTAGCTCTGATGAAGCTTAGGCAATGATCTATTTGAGGTCTTGTGGAGTGTGGTGAGGTGTACTATTTTTAGCCTGATTTTAATCTCTAAAATTGAGGTGAAACAATGGTGGAGGTGGCTGAAATTGGTTGGCTAGAGCTTAAGAAAGCTAGGAGAGTCTCTGAATTCAATTTGACAGTGTTTCCCTTAGGTTTTGTGTTTTCTCCTTAATTGGTCATGGAGGGGTGATGCTTAAATAGAGGGGTTTAGGGTTGCTGGTTGAGCTTCAATTCAGGGGCAATTAGCTGCTTATTTGGAGGGCTGAGCGGCGCCAATGACCAATTGGAGCTAGCACATTGGATGGATGTAATGGGTTTGGTTTAAGATGGGGTGGCTCTTAATTTTGGGGTTCTTCGCTGACTAGGACTGTTGACCAGGCTTGAGCTGGTGGCTAGCAGGGTCAGGTGAGTCAGAAGACGATTAATGGTGAATAAGATGGCTTGGGGATGGCAGGTGGCAAAGATATCTTTGGCTTATCCCAAAATGGGATGAATATCTTAATTTAAGGGACCCTTGGTCCATAGCTCAACTTGGTTAGGCTAGTTGGGTCTAGGTTGGTTCCTAGGATCCAAATGTTTGTAGTTGTGGGCTTGGGTTGGTAAATTTGGGTTAATTTGGTTGAATTTGGTGCTTATGTCCAAAGTTTGGGTTTTGGTTCAACTTGGGTTTAGTTTGGGTTTAGGCTGGGATTTGGGTCAAGTGATTGTTAAGTTTGGCTTGGATTATTATCATAAGAAATTTGGAACAAGAACTCAGTGTTTTTGAGTTGGTTTGGGGGTTCAATTTGGTGAAATTTGGTTCATGGTCAATTTTGGGGCATATGGGCTAGTCTTGAGTTTGGAATGGGCTGAGGTTTGGGTTAGGCTCAATTGATGGTTCAAGTTAGTCCAAGGGTTTGTAATTAAGAGTTTTGGATATCGATTGGGTTGAAATTTTTGGAGTTATGAGGTTCAATTTGGGACATTTGGATTTAGGTGCAAATTTGGGGATTTTAGGATTGGGAATGAAATTGGCTTGATCTGAGTTTAATTAGACTTTGTTTTGGTATCAATTGGAATTTATTATGATTGATTTGTGTTTATAATTGAAATTGGGTGAGATTGAAGTCAATTTGGTTGAAATTATGGGTGAATTGGGCAATTTAGACATTTAGGGGCAATTTGGGGATTTTGGTCAAAATGGTTCAATTTGGTGAAATTGGGCTCAATGGAGTGGTTCAAATTGATGTTTAGACATTTGGAGTGATTTTGGAGATTTTGAGAATTTTTGGTATTTTTTGGGGTATGAAGGGCATTTTGGTAATTTTGGAGATTTTTTTTGGGTATTTTGGAAAATTTGAGGTTTTTTGGTCTTTTTGAGTGATTTGGAATGTTTGTAATGATTTTTGAAGATTTTTTATTTATTTGGATAATTTTGGGAAATTTTGGAAAATCTAGGTTTTAGGGGCAATTTGGTAATTTGGTGAAGTTTGAGGCCAAGAAGGTTCGAAATTGGGAATTTGGCAAAATTGGGAATTTGGGAAAATTTGCATTGATTGAGGATGTTAATCATGAGGTCACCCTATTGAGTCATAGAACCAAGGGAACTCCCATTATGGATCATCCATGTGCTGGTCTTAGCTAAACCCTAGCTTAGTGATAATGGTTTAGGGGACCATCCACAAGAGTTTTTAATAGAGTAAGGGATCAAGCTAGGCATGTTTGGGTTATAGATTAGGTTGTGACTGTAGGTGCAAGTGTGTGTGTGTAAGAGTGACCAAGACCACACAACTCAAAGCTAACATTAAGGCCAAATAGTCCTATGGGGACTCCTCTTGAGCTCCCCATATTGGTCCCACCTATTAGGTGCTAGAGGTCAACACCAAAACATGAAACTTCAAGATGAGCAATGCAAGTTTTTTTGAAATTCTAAATGTGAGGGTGCAATCACTTTTCCTCTAGGATAATAAATGCATAAGTCCTATGGATAGATCCTAGGCTTCTAAGGAAGAAACACTAGACCTCAACCAAAAGTGAGGTCAACATATGGACCCCTAATAGGTTTGATGTGCTGGACGAGCACACCGCATGTATTCACGTTGACCGATGAGATCAAAAAACCAACAAAACTGCTTAAACCGATAAGCTCAGAGCAGACAAGAGAGAAAATATGGAGAAGATTTCTGCTGAGGAGTATACAGGGACTTTCGATGGGAATTAGAAAGTGGATCTCAGGAGATGAAAGTCAAGGATACAGATGGTCGTGACATAGATTCGATTTGATTTTGATGTTTTAATTTTAATTTCAATTTTTATCTTTATTTTCATTTTAATTTTGATTTTGGCTTAGTGAAAATTTAATTTCATAAGGCAAAAATATGTGAAGAGATTGAATTGAGATGGATTGTACAGGGACTCACATCCAACTCAAAAGACCAATCGAAGGAAAGAAGCGCTATATTGAGAAGGAAAGCACAAGGATTCACATCCAACCCAAGAGGTAATAAAATTTTAGAGAAATTAGAATAGGATGCCTTACTCAACTTAAAGTGGCCTTATACCTATGATGAAGATTTGTGTAGAGAATTAGATGTCTTACTTCATTTAAGGTGGCCTTATACTGATCTCATAAGATGAGAATAGGATGATGTACTCAATTTGAGGTTTTCATATGTCTACCTTGAAGTGGCCTTATGCTTATATCGAAGATTTGTGCTATAATTGGATGCCTTAATTCATTTAAGGTGGCCTTAGAACAATCTCGAAGATGAGAACATGAAGCCTTGCTCCGTTTAAGGTGGCCTTATACCTATCTCAAAGGTTTGTGTAGAGAATCAGATGCCTTATTCTATTTAAGGTAGTCCTAAAAAAATCTCAAAAGATGAGAATAGGATTCATTACTCTATTTAAGGTGGCCTTATACCTATCACAAAGATTTGTGTAAAGAATCAGATGCATTGCGCCATTTAAGGTGGCCATAGAACGATCTAAAAGACTAAGAATAGGATGCCTTGCTCCATTTTAGGTGGTCTTATATCTATCTCAAATATTTATATAGAGACTTAGATGCCTACTCCATTCAAACTAACCTTCTAAGCCACTCTTAAAGGTACAAGTATTTCACAGCTCATACGACCATAGTTCTTCCAGTTCTGGATCTGGTTGAAATCCAAATGGTATCCTACTGTCATCCATTCTTCTTAGTGTAGCAGAAACTAATGCACCCCTAGTGTGTTTTGTTTTTCTACGTGTTTTATGTCAATTAAATTCCCTTGAGACTGTGCCAAAAACTTGACCGGCCCGTAATTACGCAGTAATTTAGCTTTCAAAAGATGACCAAAACTTGTCCCAATTTATATTTAGCAGCTAATAGACAAAATTAAAATATTATGAAATATAGCAAATATTTCACACACTATGTGTTATACGCAAGTGCACGTATCGCTTCAAGTAATATAAGGTTTTCTTTAAAAACTCTAGTATCGATCCCACAGAGAAGCGAGGTAACAGGTCCTTAGTCAAATTCTAGTCTACTACTAGTAGTCATATGTTTGGAAGATCGATTTAAGTGGTTTTTCTAACAAGTACTCCTAAATGTAAGTCTTAAGTTTAAAACAACTAATAACTATTTTTAAATGAAAATATTAATTCTAAAGATAACCTTTATTGGATGAGTTGGTTTAGAGAATTTAAAGATGTTAAAACTACTCTTCTTATGTAGCAAATTGGATAATGTAAAGGAATGAGATACATTAAATATTGTATATGCCAAATAGGAGCAATTTTAATTCTCTACCATGATTCAGTGTTATAGAAAATCATTGGCTAATCTCAGGTTTAGTCCCTAAATCCGTGGTTATGATGGGAGGATACTCGCTCTCAATCCAAAGCTCCCACTTCCTTTCCCATGAAGGCTAACGCTAGCTTTAGTTCTTAAACTCTAAGACTAAATTGGGGATTTTAGTGTGTCAACCTAAAATCTATAATTCTACGCCGAACAATATATATATTTCCCTATTTATTTTCACTCAACCCCCAGCTTCATCATCCATGAAATTTAAATGTGGTTCCACTTTGTTGAGAATTACACCGCCCACTCGGGTCTTAATGCAATTATAACAAATTTTAACACTACAACGGGTCCTTATTTTAATGTAAAAGAAGTGCAATTAAAAACAATCACATTTATAATTAAAACTTCTTCAAGCATGCATCTCAATATCCTAAACATGAATCCTACTCATTGCAAAAGAAAAGTAAAAGGAAAATAACTACATAATCTCCTCATGTCACTATTTCCAAAAAAAGAAGAAAGAGCGAGAGAAACACATCACAAAGCATGAAGAAAATAAAACGAAAAACTTCATTGAAAGAGTAGTTTTATTCAAAAATGTGTGAGAAGTGTAAAAGAGATTAAGCATAGAAAGACATATCAAAACTTGTCAGGACATAATTTTCTTTCTTGCT
Organism: Phalaenopsis hybrid cultivar; assembly: GCA_002079205.1. Lineage (NCBI taxonomy): Eukaryota > Viridiplantae > Streptophyta > Magnoliopsida > Asparagales > Orchidaceae > Phalaenopsis > Phalaenopsis hybrid cultivar. Next base: position 226,129 of record JXCR01130812.1, on the reverse strand, counting down.
CTTTTTTGCTCCAAATTGCACCGTTTTTGCTTCATTTTATCCAAAACTCCATTTCTTGTCCCTGAAACTAAAAATATAAAAAATACCTTCCTTTTTGATTAGACATTAAAGTATATGAAAAATTGAACCTTTTTTAGGCGTATCAAAATCTCCTAAACTTAATTGTTACTTGTCCTCAAGTAAAACTTTTAGTACATATAAGTTATGAATAATGGTAGAGATTTTAACTTCTAAATTTTTATAATTTGGTATACTAAATTTAATAGCACAACTTAAGAAAAATTTTTAACAACTTAAGTCAAAACTAAAAGTATAAGAACATCTAGTAGTCTAGTCTAAGATTTCTGATTCTCTATTCATTTCAAGAAGAAATGCAATTTGTCATATTAAAGCCACATAGAATGTTCATATTAAAACGAACTTCATGAGAACTATATTATTAAGGATACTAATATTCAAATGAAAGTTTTGAAAATGTAATAAAGCCTTTATCCTCAAGTTTATTCAAGTGAAGCCAACTATTGATTAGGCATCTTCTCAAGCTTCTCCTCACATACTTTTCTTTTCTTTTTCCTTCTTTTCCTTTTAGGGTCATTTTTTAATCCTTTTTTTTTTCTTTTTCATATGAAGATTACTATATCTGGATAGCCTTTAATAATTTTGAACTTCACTATTCTCATCTTAAAGTTAAAAACCTTTCACATTCCTTCACTTTATAAATTCTTATTTACTTTGAAGATTTTCAATAAAGCATCATTATTTTCTTCTTACATTAAAATTTAAGATTCTTAATACTTCAAAAATATAATTTCCTTTACTTTATATAGAAAAAGCCTAGTCTTATTATTTCATACCAAATATTATAACTCTAGAATCAACTTTCATTATTGAAAACTTTTACTTAAGTCTAATATATTCTTAGAAACACAAATATAGTTATCAAAAGTTAGCCCATAATACCAAAGGCCTTGTTAAACTAAACTTTTAAAATATAACTAATTGAGGACAAATAAAATTTAGTTTCATTCTTTTAAAGAAAATTTTCTTCCCCCGAAACTTAAATTTTTAAATATTTTGCATTCAATTCTAGAAAATGTAGCAGGAAGAAAAAGTAAAAGTTGAATCTATTAACTACTACAACATCCTATCAATCCCATATACATTCACAATTAGGATAGAATGATTGTATGAGAAAGTAAATCTAGTCTAAAACATCCATGCAATAATACTAAACTAAAAGTAAGTATACTTAGCTTTAAAATATACTTTTTTGTACCCCTAAACTTGATTTTTATCATGTATAGGATTTAGTGCATGAAATAAAAGAAGGAAGAAAAATAGTATAGAAATTTTTTCTACCACAAATCTCCATCAAAAACATCTGCAATTATTTATGAGGATAGAAAACATGTAGTAGAAAGTAAATCTAAAATAAACATGCCAGAATGAAATTAACTAGACAAAAGTCTAACTAGCATAACTGGTATCAGCATAGTAATATAAAAATGTTCTTGAAGTTCTATGTATTATTTTAACACAAACATAAACACACATGATAAATAGGTCAATTCCTCCTTTAACTCATCACATCTCACTAAATTACTTCCAATTTCTAACAGAATTATTACATAAATATATTGGGTATTTACAAATGATTTTATAGATTGTAATACCAAAGATAAGATTATCCCTGATACATTGGGTCACGAACACCAACCTCAAGTGTTACCATATCCCTTTAATTAAGCACCTCTAGTAGGTATAAGGATAGTGTAAAATCATCCATGTTAATCATCAAATAGGTTAGCTACTCCTATCAAATTAAAACAAGGTCAAAGAAAAGAAGTAACAAAATTAAGATGGAACTGTCACTAATAAAATTTATGATGCCCCTTGTAAAACTCAAGTCCAGGTGAGACCCTAGTTGTAGTGGACTCATCAATTCAACTACTACAAGAGAACATACAAGTCTAACTATAATAAGAAGTTAAAAAATCACCTCCCCCATGACACACAAAAAATCAAATCAAACCACTAACAATCCAAACAACAATCAAATCATCCATGTTTATCATCAAATAGGTTAGCTACTCCTATCAAATTAAAACAAGGTCAAAGAAAAGAAGTAACAAAATTAAGATGGAACTGTCACTAATAAAATTTATGATGCCCCTTGTAAAACTCAAGTCCAGGTGAGACCCTAGTTGTAGTGGACTCATCAATCCAACTACTACAAGAGAACATACAAGTCTAACTATAATAAGAAGTTAAAAAATCACTTCCCCCATGACACACAAAAAATCAAATCAAACCACTAACAATCCAAACAACAATCAAACTAATCAATGCACACTAAAGCAAACACAATACACAGTAACAATCATAACTCTCAAGCATACTAAATCAAACCACACTGATAGCTATGAGTTACCTCCCATAAAGCACTTTTTTTAACGTCGTTAACCCCATAAATGATTCCACCTGGATCACAATTCCATTTAAGTAATCCTTGATCAATCACCCAACCTTTTTCAGATCTAAGGAATCCTACAAAGTCCTTGAATTTAAATTTTTCTTTCACCTCTTCCTTTTTAGATTGATTCATGGCATTATTCCTAATATTTCCTTCTAAATCTAATATTCTTCTATTAGTTTTCTCAATTTTCATATTAATATCATCCTTAAATTTTATAAGAAATGGATCTTTGTAAGATACTTCATGATCTCCCAGATTTTGGATCGGATTACCTCTAGATAATTTAGATTCTTGATCAAATTTTTCTAGGTTACTCTGTATTTCAATTCTTCCCCTTGGAACTGAGTAAATGGTAGAGGTTGTCTTTTTATATTTATCTTAGTTGAGGAAATAGGTTTTTTTCTAATTCCGTAAGATTTTTTTCCATTGGTCTTTCAATATCCTTATCCTCATCTCTTAACTCAAAGTTCTTTTGAAACATATCCTCAAATTCTCTTCTAAAAATCAACTTAGTAATTTAAATTGCTCATCATTCATCTCCTTAGGGTTTATCTTAGGATCACTAGGTAAAATCTCTGAGGGGTAACTGTTAATTGCATTAATAATATGACCTAGTTGGTTTTCTATATTCTTTAGTGTGACCTCCTGATTTTCCAACTGTCTCTTCATTTGAATCACAACCACTTCTAACATTAATTCCTTCTCCTCATCCTGTGGATTGGTGTTAAATTAAGGATGATTTTTAATTGAGTTAATAATTTGCTCTAGCTGGTTTTCTATATTCTCGATTGTGGTCCCTTGATTTTCAACTCACTTGTCTTTTGAATCACAACCTCTTCTAACATTAATTACTTCTCCTCATCCTATGGGCTAGAAAAAAATTGAGGCTGGATTATTCCAAATTGGTCCAACTTCCAAAATATTACAACAACTTGAGATGCAAGAATTACAATCACATATGTATCATGAACACTGGCTACTTTTTTAGGATTTACCCTTTAAGAGGGCCATTGAAATTCATTTTAAACCTTTTATTAAATTAACGCTTATGCTTTATTAAATGGTTTTGACATTAATGATCCTCCAGCGGTAGCCAATTGTAAACCTAAGGGATTCTACTAACCCATTGGAAAAAGTTTGAATGATAAACCAATCAGGCAGAACATGGTGTCGACACTTTCTTAGAAGTCCCTTAAATCTTTCCCAAGCTTCGTATATTGATTCCCCTTCATATTGAAAAAATGAGATAATATCATTTCTATGTTTAGTAGTCCTTGAAGGTGGAAAATACTTAGCTAGGAATTTCTGAGTTAACTCCTCCCAATTCTTAATAAAGCTAGAAGCTAATGAGTATAACCACATTTTAGCCTTATCCTTTAGTGAGAAAGGAAAAAGCCTTAGTCTAACAACATCATCTAACATGCCATTATAACGAAATGTAGTACATAGTTCTAAAAAACTGGATAAGTGTAATTAGGGATCCTCCAAAGAAGTTCCCCCAAGCTGGTTGTTCTGTGCCAGTTGGATAATATCTAGATTTATTTCAAATGAGTTAGCTTCTACAAAAGGGGTTTGTATACTTGAATGAATTTTTAATCGGTCATAGGATTTATATAATCCCTTAAAGATTTATGATGATTTTCCAATTTATTACTTTGAATGCTTTTCATTTCCATTTCTAGTTCTTCAAGTACTTTCTTTTTTTTGATTTTTTTCTTCTTTTTCAACTCAGCATCATAAGATAAAATTCCTGCGGATTTTTATTTTGCATACGCAACACAACAAACAATACATTAGCAATTATACAAATAAAATAAAAGATATATTCCGCAGCAAAACTTTTTTACAAACACCTTGTTTTTGACACAAACAATTTTTTCACAACACTTTTAATACAAAAAAAACTTTACACACAAAAATAGTTTTTTCGACACTACATTTTTTCAAGTCTAAGCCTAATTACTTCAACTAAAATTCTCCTAAAGTTCTTACCCAAGCTTCTCCGACAACGACGCCAAAAACTTGATGCGACCCTAGTGTGTGTTGTTTTTGTGTGTGTTTTATGTCAATTCAATTTCCTTGAGACGGTGCCAAAAACATGACCCGACTCGTAATTACGCAGTAATTTAACATTCAAAAGACAACAAAAAACTTGCCTCAATTTATATTTAGCAGCTAATATACAAAATTAAAATATTATGAAATATACAAAATATTTCACGCACTATGGGTTCTACACAAGTGTACGTATCGCTTCAAGTAATATAAGACTTTCTTTAAAAACCTCAATATCGATCTCATGAAGAAGCAAGGTAAGAGGTCCTTAGTCAAATTCTTGTATACTACTATTAGTCCTTAGTTTGGAAGATTGTTTTAAGTAGTTTTTTGAACAAGTACTCATAAATTTAAGTCTTAAGTTTTAAGCAACTAATAACTATTCATAAATGAAATTATAATTCTAATGATAACCCTTTTTTGACGAGTTGGTTTGGAAAATTTTAAAATGTTAAAAATTACTCTTCTTATGTAGCAAATTGGATAATGTAAAGGAATGAGATACGTTAAATATTGTATGTGCTAAATAGGAGCAGTTTTAGTTCTCTACCCTGATTCAGTGTTATAGAAAATGATTGGCTAATCTCATGTTTAGTCCTTAAATCTATGGTTAGTCTAGAAGGATACTGACTTTCACTCCAGAGCTCCCAATTCCCTTCCTCGGAAGACTAACACTCGCTTTAGTACTTAAACTCTTAGACCAAATTGAGAATTTTAGTCTGTCACCCTAAAATCTCCAATTCGATGCCCAACAACATATATATTTCCTTATTTATTTGCACTTAATCCTCATGAACTTCACCATCCATGGAATTTGAATGTGATTCCACTTTGTTGAGAATTACATTGCCCTCTTGGGTATTAATGCAAATATAATGAATTTTAACACTATAACGGGCACTTATTGTAATGTAAATAAAGTGCAAGTAAAAACCATCACATTTATAATAAAAATTCTTCAAGCATGCATCCCAATATCCTAAACATAAATCCTACTCATTGCAAAAAAAAAAAGTAAAAGGAAAATAAGGGCATAATCTTCTCATGCCATTATTTCCGATAAAAGAAGAATGGGTAAGAGAAACACAGCACAAAGCACGAAGAAAAGACAACAAAAAACTTCATTAAATTAAAGCAAATCCATGAGATAAGTGTTTACAAAATTATAAGATAATGAAGAACACAATACTTAGCTTTTTACCCTTAGAAGAAAGATGATAATCTCTCCCACAAAGTCTCCTACGGATCCATGGATTGCTAGAACATTCCCTTATAGATTCTCTCAAAATCCCCTCACCAATCTCTCCAAAAAAGGTAAAAATCTACATTTCTACTCCCATTCTAAGATCTCTAAATATTCTCCTCTTTTTTTCACTCACACACACCACTTTTTCTGATATAAAAGCACTCTTTTATAATGTAGGGACAAATTTCCCAAGAGATGCCTCAACCTTCCAAAAAGCATATAAATACATTGAATATTCTAGAAATTTGCTCAGCATTGCGTCCAAACATTTTCGGGCACTGTCGATGCCATTTTGGGTGCCATCGGTGCCATTTTCATGTTATTTTCTGAACTCTGGCATTATCTGTGTTAGTTCTAGCACCGTCAGCACCCACCCTACGCGTCTCCACCATTTTGTTTCATTTAGCTCCGTTTTAGCTCTGTTTCACTCCATTTCAATTGTATTACATTCCTAACAGATAGACCTATAAAATAATCTTAAAAAAACCTTCCTTTAAAGTATAATTTAGTTTAAAAATATGTGAGAAGTGTAAAAGAGATTAAGCATAGAAATACATATTGAATTGTGCCAGGACAGAATTTTCTTTCTTGCTCGTTTTTGCTCCAAATTGCACGGTTTTTGCTTTTCTTTCTCCAAAACTCCATTTCTTATCCCTGAAACAAAAAATATTTAAAATACCTTCCTTTAAAGTACAATATCATTGAAAATCACCAAATATAGGAATTAAAAACATATAAAAAATTGAACCTTTTTTAGGCATATCAGAAACCTTGCATCGCGACACTCCAGGAATACACTGCTTTGCTAAATCTACAAATTTCCTTTCAGGATTAACACTGAGACAATCAACAGTAGAATCTGGATGGATTCTCCGAACTCTCTGGGGCAGACAATGTCAATTTCTTTTTTGAATAGATGTTTCTTTTGCTTAAGAAAGATACTGTACAAAAAGGTCTGAAAAAATCACGGTGATCGATGTGGGCAGGTATGCAGTCCCCTTCTTCATAAATTTTGATGATGTATCTATTTGAAATGTAATCCACTGGAAATATGCTCTGTTTTACCATTCTCTCGATCATGCACTTTATTACGGATGTCAGAGGATCCACCTCTTCGTACCTTAAGATTCCTGGGGGGTGGGGTTCCCTTGTTTGTCCTTAACAAAGTTGTAACAGCAGTCACACTGGATGGTGACCCTACCTTTCCCCCGCATCTATCTCTGCAGCTCAACATATGTCTTTGCCTTCAGTAATCTAGCTCGGCCTCTATCTCTAAGATAAAAAACACACCCCATAATATTTTTATCGTCACTCTCTAAGAATACAACTGTGTGCAACTCCAGTCCTTTCAGAATATTGACGTATTTCCCCTGGATTTCTTCATAGTATTCAAACTATTGCTTTTAAACCAGGCATATATTCTCAAGCTCATATTTGGGTGTCATCTGCAACTGTTGGGGCTGCACCTCTGAATAAATTTTTGAAGGAATCCAAGACGGTCCCTGCTGTGCAAATTTTGTAAAGTAGTTTAACATCTGAGTGCTCAACATACTACGCTGCCTTCTATTTGTTAAGTGCAAAATTTACGCCATCTTTAAAGACAAAGAACTGCTTCTGACCTTACATTCTTTTGCAAATGATAGGAAAACATCAGCGCACTGAAATTCAAGAAACGAACAAGAATAATAACGCACCATTATTAAGAGGATTTTAAATTTTACATATGTATGTATTTTATTTAATTTAATTAAGCAAAATTCAAAATTAAGGGGAAAATTTGATAAGCTCAACTTCATATTTTATTTTATTTAAATTGATCTTATTACAAAATTTTAGACCCAGTCACAGATGCTGGCCAAATAACCATCCCCAGAACGAGTATCACTTTCAAAATTTCATGTTGTAGAACATTAAGTTGTATAATATTTCTTCAAATACCACCCATTTACCGGTAGCTTGGACCTTTCACCTTGAGAATCCATTAACTGGTAAGATTCTCTTGAAAAGATCTTCTCCACGATAAATGGTCCCTCCCAAGTTGGTTCAAATTTTATTCCTATTCTGCAAAGTGCAAGGATAGGTCTCCTGAGGATGAGTACGAGTTCATCAACATTGAACGTCCCTGGGCGGACCAATTTATCGTGGGCTTGGATCATCTTTTCTTGATGTAGCTCTAGATTTTGCTGCGCTTCTAACCATTTTCCTTTAAGGCTTTCCAATTCTGCAAATCTGAGCTTGAGGTTGTCTTCAACTATAATCTGATTAGTGACAGTGACTCTGAGAAATGGTAGCCAAATTTCCAGTAGGAGTATGGCTTCAAACCCGTACAAGAGCGCATACGGTGTACATTGAGTAAGAGTTCTAAATGTTGTTTTGTAGGCCCACAAAGCTTTTAATAACTTCTCGTGCCATCCTTTATTATTTTTTTCCAGTGCTTTCTTCAGAATTTGAATGAGTGTCACATTGAAGGATTCGGCTAGGCCATTCACTTTGGGGTAATAAATCATAGAGTATCTCTAATCTATCCCATTTCACTTGACAAAATTGTTAATCTTTGTACTATTAAAGGCTGACCCGTTATCTGAAATCACTTTATGTGAAACACCAAAATAATAGACAACTGACACTTGAAGAATCAAAGAACGCAGAGTGTTGTAACCTCTCACAACGGCTCTATCTCTACCCACTTGGAAAAGTAATCAGTAGGTATGAGAATAAATCACAGTCTCTTAGAAGATGGAGGTTCTATCGGATTCACTATATCTGTGCCCCAACACTCGAATGATCACGAGTAAACGGTTGGATGTAGCACATTTAGAGGTTGGTGTAAGACCACTCACACCTCACACAGGTGACACTTTCTGGCTGTATCCTTGCTATCTATTATCATGGCTGGTCAATAATATTTGAGTCTCTTAATTTTCATCTTCATCTTCGACTCTGAATGGTAAGCACCACAAAACCCACCATGTACATCTTTGGCGATATCATGTGCTTCAGTTCTGCTCATACACCTCTACCACATCTGATCAAATGAACTTCTGTAAGGAACATCACCTACCAAAGCATATGACATGGATCTTCTTATGATATGATATGTTGTTGATTTGTCTTCTAGTAGTTTTCCTCTTAGCAAGTATTTTATTAACAACCTATGCTAATCATTAGTAATGTTAGCTACTACAACTACCATCTCTTCTTCTTTTCAAAACTTGTGTAGACTATCAAAGTCAAGCTTTAATTGAACTTGGCCTCCTTGTACTGTAATATCATTGGAATCCTTTGGTGATCATGTCAATTCCTTAGCGAGCTTGGCTAAAGAGTCGGTATTAGACATTACAAAAGCTTAGACATTACATTTTTAAAGATAATCCTAGTGTTTCTTCATAGCTCTTGGTGAAGCAATTTTTAAATTCTGATAATAACTTGATTAACTCCGTAGACTCTTCCTCCTTGAGTGACAATGACTTTATATATGCTTAAAAATACAAAAATTTGATACTACAGCTAGAAGATTTAAATCCCCAGCAACGACACCAAAAACTTGACAGCGACTTTATATATGCTTAAAAATACAAGAATTTGATACTACTACTAGAATATTTAAATACCCGAAAACGGTGCCAAAAACTTGACAACAACTTTATATATGCTTAAAAATACAAGAATTTTATATTGCGGCTAAAAGATTTAAATCCTCGACAACGACATCAAAAACTTGATAATGGTTATAGATTTGATAAAGACGTGTATAAAATATTCAATAATTGCAAAGTCACACTTATCAACACAAGTATACGTATCGCTCAAGCAATACAGGGCTCTAATGGAGTCTTGGATATCGATCCCACAGGGAGTAATATCAGAGGCTATGAACAAAAATTTAAAAAATCTATACTTAGTCACAACAATATAGTTCAAATTGCATATTTGTCGGTAATAGGCAAATGAAATAAAAATGTAATTTTAATAAACTCTTAATTAACTAATTCTACTAATAAAGTTTCTAATGTGAAGTTCCATATATAAGAAAACATCCTTCTCCTTGTCAAGAAATTTAAGTGAATTGATAAATTAAATCAATTCAAACTGTATTGTGCTAAATAGGAGCATACTTATTCTTTACCCTTTGGACCAAGCATAAAGAACTTTGACTAGTCTTATGCTTGGTTACTAAATCTGTGGCTAGGCTGGGAGGATACCGGCTCTCACTTTGGAGCTTCCACATTCCCCTCACCTAAGGGCTAACATCTACACTTCAGCACCCAAACGATAGGACCGAATTGAGGATTTTAGTCTGTCACTCTAAAATCTCCAATTTTATGCCCGATAATTTTTATTTCCCTATTTATTTGCACCCAACTTTCAAGGGCTTTAACCTCCCAAATCTTGGATGTAATCTTCACTTTAGTTGTAAAACTTAACATATTTTAACAAATCAATTGGCCGAATTGAAAGTAAATTAAGATTGATGTGAAAAGATCATCACAACTTCTTTAACATTCTCATGGCACAACCAATTCAAATCATCATTTCACAAAATCTCAAGACAAGGAGATAGACAGAGAAAAATACTTAGAACTCATGGAGAAGATACGACAAAACTTGGAATTTATATATAAAAGTAAAGTCATACAAACTTCAATAAGTAAATACAACTTATCTCTAATTCCTCCCCAACTAAACTCCTCGAAGTTCCCTAATTCTCTTCCTTTCTTTACAGCACACAAAATTCTCCTTCGAAGCGGCAAGAAGAAATCTCTCACTTTCCTTCCACTCTTACAATCTCTCGAAGAATTCTTCACAATACTAACCACTCTCTACACTCTAATGAGAACCACAAACAACAAAGACTCAGCGGACACCACTAGACACCCGTGGACACCAAATTTTTTGGCCTCTAAATGTTTATTTTAAAGTTGTAGAAGAGTTTTAAAGAGTTGTCAAACATCCCTTCAAAAATCGTCAACATTCAATGCATCTGTTGAGAGAACCAATGTGCACTCCGTCAGCGGCCTTCTAGAATATTTAATTCTGGACTCTTGGGAAAAACCCGTCGTCAGCGGCGTCAAGCCCGCCGTCGGCGTCCAAGATCAAATCTTCATATTTTGGTCCTTTTTGCTCCAAATTTACTCCTTTTTGCATCTTTTTGCTCCAATGGCCATAATTTAACATACCTCCAACAAAACATCAAAAATACCTTTCTTTAAAGTGCAATATCATCAAAATCAGTGTAAAATTGGTATAAAAATCTCAACATATTTTCTTTTGGTCACTGAGTGAACTTATAAATGTAGGACGGGGCTACTCCTCAGTCCCAAGGTAAACTTCCTTCAATTCATCAACAGTTGATTTAATTTCTTCTTTAAATTCTAGCAGAGCATCATCTATCGACTGATCTTCAGAGTCATCATCCACATCAAGGAAATCTTCTTCTAACTCAATAGTAACAACCATAGAAAATTCCAAGTCATCGATTGGTCCTATAGTTCCAAATTTGAGACCTTCCTTTGAATTAAGAGTTTGACCTTTAACATTCCATAATTTATTAAAAAGTTGTAGTTTATTTTTTGGCATTTTCTTTAGCACATATCCTTATTTAATTAATTTTTTAACATAAGAAGAAAAGTAACTAAATGGTAATTCCATTAATTCATTAGAATTCTCTTCAAAATTTACATGATTTTCAGAACTAGCAGTGAGAATAGAATGGTAAACTTGATCGGCTTAAAACTAACACCTTGAACTTCCTTGACCTCTGAACTCTCGACCTTTTGAGGGTGGATCAGAGTAAGGGTCATGGCATGAACGAAGTGGTTTATCTAATCATACATTCACTAGTATCCATTTTTCTCGACATCCTTCAAGGAAATCTCGAACGGTGGTTTCTTCTATTTTATCATCCTTATCTCCTCATTAGAACTTTCTTCCACATCAATGCTGATGGTCAGCCTTGTCCATTCCACAATCGTGTTTGTTCCTTCTTGTCCACATCCTTGGCCTTGATCTCGAATGTGTGGGCTAAAAGAAACTCTATCAACTTGTTCCAAGAAGTGGTACTAGATTTTTTGAAGCAAAGAAGTAGATTTTTGGATGAGTCCACTTCCGTTTACTCCAACATAAATTAATGATTTGTATATGATAGAAAACGTTCCAATCTGTCATTATGAAAATTTTATCCTAACGAGAGATATGATGCAAGATGTATATAATTTTCTGACGGATGAAAATGATAATTAGGAAGTTAGAGAGGAAGGATACGTTAGTTTCTCTTCTTCACTACTTAATACAATATCAAAACAATGACATTTCTTCATATCTGCAAAATTACTCCCTATCATGAAGACTAGTAGAGTTGCAAGAGAAAGTGTCATTTTAAACTGTTGCATTCAAATGGAAAAACCCATTGATGTGGGATCAATTATTTTCAAATATGTTATGGGTATTATTATGAATGGGCTGATATATGGACCGGGGCATCCTTCTACAATTTTCCTACTTTGCAGTCAATCTCAAGTTCCATATGAAAGTTAAGAGAAGGTTTATTACCTTGGAAGCCCATGATTCCATTGATGATAATTATATTGGGAATGGAAATGAAGCATTAGATATTATTTTAGATCATTCATCACATGCTTCAACACCAATGATGCCACAAACAGTTGGAAGTTCAATAGCTTTGGAGAAGAAAACAAAGAAAATAGAAAGAGAACTTCAGAATATTATGAATGCAATAGGAAATCTTAACTACCTTTTTTATTACCTAGATTGGAGGATGAAGGAGAACTTTGATCATACTGGAACAATTGAATCAGGATTGGTGCAGATGTTCAAGAATAATGGATGGACAGCTGAAAATTTGACTGATCAATTCCCGTACAGACTCTTCTACAATTTGTATGTCCATTTTCAGTCCATGGGACATATTATAGGAGGAGAAAGTAGTGAAGATGAGGTAGAATAATTGAAGAAGTTGGACTCTCTACTATTTTCAAAAACTTATCTATTTAATGTGATTGTGTGGATTTGATTTACTTTACTTTGCTTTATAACTCTATTGACTTTGATTTTGTGTATAGTTTTGTGTCAGCGTTATGGTTTTGTAGTTTGATTTTGACACTGAATTATAATTTAGTTTGCTTTAAGGATGCAAAAGTGTGATTAGAAAACTATTTCTGTAAAAAAATGTATTTTCATATATAAAAGTTAGTTTGGTGTTGTTTGTGAAAATATTTATTTGTGAATTATTTTAAGATGAAAATTAATGTTGAAAAAGACTAAATCAACTTTGATGTAAATTGAAAAAAAATTGGAATTTGCAAAAATAGAAAAATGGATTTTTGTCCACTGCTCCCGACCCAAAAACTATCCAAACCCATTAAAATTCATGATTTGCACAGTAAAACACCATTTCTACCCTTTGAATCACCTTCAACCTCTGATTTTTGCACCTAAGGCTTGCTACTGCTCGGATTTGAGACAATTTTAAGGTAAGCAAAGTTCAGATTTCATCTTCTCTAGGTAAGAGCTACACTTGAACTTAACATTTTTTATTTTCAGTAAGGATTTATCTTACATTGCCGAGATCCAAAATTTTGAAAATTTTTGGATGATTCTGAGAAAATCCTTTGGTGAAGACTCTTACTTAGTAGATTTAAGTTTAAAATGCTTCACATTGTGATTTTTGGAATTTTTGGGAATTTATTTGGATTTTATCAAATTTTCTTAGATTTACCATGGCACCATGAATGAGCAAAGGAAAGAGAAAAGTGTATTTTGATGATAAGTTTGTCAATTACAAGGCTAACATTTGCTTTAGTATTCTACTTACAACTAAAAAAGTAATTTCGGGTTGAGGATTTAAAAATCCAAGTGGAGAATTTGAAAGATTGATCAATGCTTGACAATGGGAGAATTTTTGTTACTTTTCTTCCGAGGCTATTATTGGAGTGGTGATGGAGTTCTATGCAAATTTTAAGGAGACTTCTGAAGACTATGTGTTTGTTCATGAGAAAATGGTGGAGTTTACTCCAAGGAAGGTTAATGAATTTTATCAATTAGAAAATGTATATAGGTACTAGTACAAATATTTTTCTGCTACCAATGAGGACTTCGATGAAGTTAATTCTTTTCTTACTGATGGAAGAAGAGCTTGGAAAATTGAAGAATTGTGTTAAGGTAAACTTTCCTCTTTCTATTTTAAAAATCTAAGGCCTGGCACTACTTTATTTCTGGAAGAATGATACCAACAAATCATCATAGTGAAGTTAAAAAGGATTGAGCCAGCTTGAACTTCTATATCAAGCAGGTGATGAGAATAGATGTAGGCTCAATTATTTATAGGAAACACTCGATCTATTGCTTTTGGAGAGACTATTGGTGGTATAGCTCACCCTGTATTGATCTTCACACTATGTGAACGACAGGATTTGATTATAGAATGGATGAGGAGAGGATTGAACCTTTAAAACCTATTGGGCCTGCCATCATAAAGAATTATGAAACTCATGTTGGATGGAGATCTGGAAGTAGGAACAGGGATATTCCTTCTACTTCGAGTACAACTTATACTGGCCCTATTATCTAGGAACTTATGGAGCAGATGATGATCCAACAGGGAGATATCTTGAGAATGGGAAATAGAATAGAAAATTTGGAGGCCAGGAATTCACACAATGATGATTTGACAAGACAAAAGTTTGAATATGATGGTGCTTATGATGATGCAATGGTCAGATACATGAGGGGTGGTCACTTAGTTTGCTTTCCTACATTCCCTTTTCTTACCTCATATCAGCAGCAAAATTTGGATGTGGAAGAAGAAGAGGAAGAAGACGATGATTGGAGATGTGTTAGTTAGATTTTTGTTTAGTTTATGTTTAGTTGTACTTTATTGCTGAGAGTCTTTGTTTGTGGATTGTGACACTTTAATTTAATTTTTATGTTGTGTTCGGAACAATAGATTTGTGAAACTACTGGAATTTATTATTTTTTAGTACTTTGTTGGATGTATTTGTAGTTAACTCTTTCTCAGCAAATTTTTATATGTATTTTGTTTTATCTAATGTTTTAAGTCTTGTAGTTTTTCATATTAGCACCTGCAATAATTCAGAGTTAAGTTTCAAATCAGAACCTTTAACAGGTATGTCTTTTCTTTATTTATTAATTGTTTTCATTCACCCTTTTTTCAGTTATTCATGCAAAATCTTTTAACAATCTAAGTTTGGGTGGGGGGAGGGGGAAAGAAAAATTTCTTTTTAAAGGAAAGAGATATAAATTTATTTGTCCTCAATTAGCTATATTTTTTAAATATTTAAAATTAAACATGACCTTTGGTATTAGAGGGTAACCTTAGATAATTATACTTGTGTTTCTAAATATATAGTTAACTTAAGTAAAAATTTTCTTTAATAAAGGTTAATTTCATAGATTAAGATATTTTGTATGATAGATTATCAGTATGTTTTTATATTTTAAGTAAAGGAATTTATATTTTAGAAATATTAAAAAGCTTAGAAATTCATGTAAGAAGAAAAGAATAAAACTTTATGAAAAAATCTTTAAAGCTGATATAAATTTATTAGTGAAGGAATGTGAAAATTTTTTAAGTTTAAGAAGAGAATAGTAATTTTAAAATCATTAAAGGCTATCCAAATATAGTAATCCTCACATAAAAAAAAAGAAAAGAAAAGAAAAAAGATTGAAAATGATCCTAAAAAGAAAAGAAAAGAAAAGAAAAGAAAAAAGAAAAATGTGAAGAGAAGCATGAGGAGGCCTAAATAAAAATTGACTTCACTTGAATCAAATTAAAGGAGGCTTGGCCACATTTTCTAAACTTATATTTTTGTATTAGCATATTTACTAGTAAAGTTTAATGAAGTTCTTTTTTATATGGATATTCTAAGTGGTTTTAATAAGAATAATTTTCAATCTTCCTTGAAAAGAATATATAATCAGAAATCTTAGGCTTAATTGCCAGATATTCTTATACCTTTAGTATTAACTGGAGTTATTTTACATTTTTCTTATATTATGCTATTGTATTTAGTGGACTTAAAATATAGAAATTTAGAAGTTAAAATGTTTGTCATGAGTCATATTTTTTATGTAGTAAAAGAGTTACTTGAAAACAAGTAACATTTGAGTTTGTGAACTTTAACACACCAAAAATATATGCATTTTTAGACCCATTTTCAACTCATTTTTGGTGATATTGCACTTCAATGGAAGGTAATTTTTATGTTTTATTGCAGGTTATTACTTTTTAGGACTTGGAGCAAAAAGGAAGCAAAAAAGATGAAATTTGGAGTCAAAATAGAGATTTTAAAAAATTGTTCAGCACTGACGCCGCCGTTTGACAGAGAAGATAGATTTAATTAAATGACTTCTGGCACTAACGACTCCAGAATGGGCGCCGACGGAGCCAATGTCGATGCAGGCCCTATTTCTAGAAGATTCAACAAATTTGACGCTTTTTGAAAAGTTGTTGGATGCACCTATTGAAGATTCAACCCTAGGCTCTATTTAGAGCCGAAATTGATCATAAAACTTTTCCTCCTTCATCCGCATTTGCACATCTTCGCTCTCCTCCTTGTCACTTTACATCATTCCACACCATTCCACATCATTAGTCATTTATTTTCCTTATAGTTTTGAGTTTTTGTGGTGAGTTTAAGTGTGAATTCGTCTTTAAGAAGTGTTGGAGAAGGAGAGAAGTGAGAGATTTCTTTTTCCTACAATTCCTAAGAGAGGCTATAAAGGATTTTCTTTGAGAAAGAGTTTCATATAAGTGTTGTTTGTTTATTATTGTTGTATGAACTTCCATTTATATATGAAATTTATGTTTTGTTGTATCTTTCTCATGAATTATAAGTAGTTCCCTTTATCTTTATCTCTACTTTGAATATGGTGACATGAAGAGATAGTTTAGATGTGCCAATGTTAAAATATAAAATAAATTATGATGGTTTTTCAACTCCACTCTTAATTTACGTTTTGATCTGACCAATTGAATTGTTAAAATATGTTGTGAAACATATGATCCGAGAAATGGAGTATGAATTCTACAATAGAGTGAGAATCACATTTAAGACCATGAAGGAGTATTCTGTTCATGAAATTAAGTACAAATAAGTAGAGAAATATACTTTGTTGGGTGTAGAATTAAAGATTTTTAGGGTGACAGACTAAAATCCACAATTCAATCTTAGTGTTTAGAAAACTAAAGTGAAAGTTAGCCTTTAGGGGAATGGAAGTGGGAGCACTAGAGTGGGAGGCAGTATCCTCCTAGCCTAGCCACAAATTTAAGGACTAAACCTAAAATTAGCTAATGCTTTTTTGTAACATAGAATTAGGGTAGAGAATTAAAATTGCTCCTATTTGGCACAATACAAATTTAATCCATTTATCTCATCACATTTCACCAAAAACTCATTATAATGGGAAATATGTTTTTTCATATAAGAAACCTTCATCAAATAAACATAGTTTAGTAGTTATTGTTTAAAACTTTTCTTTTAAATTTTGTTAGTTGTTATTAATTTAGTTTTGAATGTATCTAAAACATTCAAAATTAGGTACAGTAATTTCGTTTTATTTCTATGAATTTCTTAGTTAATTTATCATTTCAAGTTTAAACCTTCCTCATGGGATCGATATTTAGGACTTAAATAATAATTCTTATATTACTTGATAACAATACATATACTTGCACAGAATCCCAACATTATGTGCTTAACATTATTATACATAAAATACAACATCAAATTTTTGGCACCATTGTAAAGTGGAGTCAACTTTTTAAATTTTACAAAACTATATTTCCAGGATCAAATTTTAAAGGATAGGAATTTTCAAAGATCAAACCAAGAAGTGTCAAATGGGAGAGGCTCAAATTTGGAACATTATTATTGAAACTAAAGGAAGAAAATCTAGGGGTTTTCATAGAACCTAAAACCTCAATAAATTTCCAAGCTATCCTATTGTTTTTCTTCAATTTTGAGAAGAAAATTATTGAATGTTTCATCTTGCCAATTATTATTATATAGATCTTACATTTCTATGAGGCGATCACACAAATAACCTTAAGGATATGAGGATTTATATCGTAACGAACAACAACCTCAGAATTCTAAAATGAGTTTAGGCTTAAATTGCATAACACGATTTTGTAAAGGCCTAAAAATAGAGTGAGGAATTATGTTGCACTAGGCAACCTCAAAGTTCTATGGCATGTTGTTTAATTATAAGGGAATTTGCTATTGTAGATTGACTTACTATAGTAAAAGGCTACCCAAAGAGTTAGTTCCAAGCTCCTCAGTGAAGTAACAGTCATAAAGTTTAAAGTTTCAAAGGTTTAAATGATAAATTTAGCTAAATCATTATGGGGGTTAAAGTGTATTAGAGTGACACGGGTTAGGATCCCACCGTTCCCTTGTTCTGGTATCACTATTTTCTTTTAAATTTACTTAGCATAAACGAGTTGTTAAGCTCATTTGAATCAGGGAGATCTCGTTAGTAACCATGGGTTACGCATCCGTGGGACTCCCATAAATTCAAAAGCACATTTTATGAAATTTTATTTCAAAGGATTTATGGTTACCTATGAAAGGGTTTAATTTAATTTCGAAAATTATTTTAATTTTGAAAATTGTTTTAATTTTGAAAAGGTTCACTTTATCAATTAAACATTCATGTTATGTAGAAACAGTAGTAGATTACAGTAAATGAAATTACAGAGAGTAACGCTACTCCCACTGTAATGTTAGAACTTTCAACATATATAATTTTACAGAACATTTAAATAAATTGCAAGAACAAAAAATAAGAAGACCATTCGAAGGTGTAGCAACCAAACCCTAAATCATAAGTTGGTGGGTCCTTAAAGGTTTTAATAGATAATTTTCTTGAGAAAAGAATAATAAGTTTGATTGTTCTTCAAAAATATTTAAATGGTCTTAAAATTGTTTTGGGGAGGAATCCCTAACAACCTTTAAATGCATTTGAAGTGTTTTGAGTTCATTTGAACATATTATGTTGTTCAATTAATCATCCCAAATTTAAAAAATAATTTTAAATAATTAATACACCCTATGCTCTATAAACCTGATGTTTTAATTATCCCAAGTGTAGGGTAATCAAATTTTCAATTAATGTTCTACTTAAAAGTTTGGTGAATGGGTACCCTTAAGGCAAACTCAAGTCATTGAAGACTTTGTACCCACCACAAAAACTTGGCTTGTAATGTTTAGAGGTGTTAATTAGTCATGTTTTTCTTTTCTAAATCTCATTTAAACAATTTCAAATATTAAGACTAGCTCACTACTAAGCCCTTACAATTCCATGGGAGAACTTGCATTTATCAAAATATTAATTTAAGTGAGACATATACTTATTAATAGATCATGTTATCATCTAATCAACAATTAATGGCTTCAAATAAGTGAAATAATATCTTCCTAACTTAAGCCCACTACTTTAGCTAAATTAACCTCAAATTCATAATAATTTAAGAAATTACAATTCTACCTTCATCATGAAAAGGTGGCAAATTGGTTTCTACCTCTTAACCCATTATATTTCAAACATTCAAAAATGTTTATTACGATCAAAATTACGCACTTACCCTATGGTTAATCCTAAATTTTAATCAAGGCATCAAAATATAAAATTACCATTTTGCCTCTATGGGTCTTCAATTCATAACTCATCAAATATAACTCAAATGAATTTGAAGTTTTTATGGTACCTCGCTCATGGTCAATTAAAATATCAGAGGAGAAAATGTAATTTTTCTAATTTTTTTTTAAATTTATAGATTTATTTTTAACTCAAAAATAGGATTTTTAATATTAATTTATTTAAATAATGAAAGTAAAGTTTTTGGTCTAAAGAAAATTAGTGGAGGTTCACCTAGGTTAGAGGACCACTTCGATAGAAAAGATGTATTCAAATTAGATTTTAATTATTATAAAAATTTATTGATTTTAGTTATTTAATTAAATAGAAAATATGGTTTATTTGCAAAAAATTACTTTTTACATTTTTGTCATTTTAATTTATTTATTGTAATTATTTTAATGGAAAATTAGAGAAAATACATTTTTAGCCTTTAGAAAATTATATTTAACTTACAAAAATTAAGAAAAATATTGTAATGAATCCCAAGTGATCATGAAGCACTTAGGAACATTTTGGACCATTTTTGTATATTTGCAATTTTTAATTATTTTTAATTCAAAAATATGCTCAAAATTAAACTATTTTCTTTAATAGAAATTTTTATTTTTACTAAATGGTCCTGCTCACAAGGATTCCAGAAAACTACTTTCATAATTTTCCTAATTATATTTATTTTACTATAATTATTTTAATAAAAAAACCATTTTACTTATAAAATCAATTCTAGTGATAAATATTTTCTAAATTGATTGCAAATTTTTACAATGAGTTAATATGATTATTCTTTACAATGTGGAATTGATTTTATTAAATTTTGAATAATATTTAATTTACTTAATTTTTTATAAGTTCTATACATTTAATTAACTATAAAAATACACAAAATTACTTAAAATAATTTTGTATTTTTCCTAGGATCCTTAGACCAGTGAAAACCTACAAAAATACCCATCTAGGCTTGAAAAATAGGGTTTCAAAGATAGAGATGCTCTTTGACCTTGGAAAAATCAAAGAAAATCTCTATTAAAATGTGGAATTAACTCCTAAAATTTCAAGTCATGGGGATTATTATTTAGCTTATTAAAATTAAAATATTATAGAGAGTATTTAAATAATTAAAAATCAGAGACGCATCAAATAATTTTTATTTTTATTCCACATTGTTCTCCTCTATTCATTGAGCAATAAGATAATTTTTTTTATTTCCATGATTTTTCTACACAAAGATATGGATTTTTTAAGTTATCTAAATTAAATAATTTATTTAATCCCTTTTTTTCTACTTATGTGACTCAGCGCCACCTCATCCTAGGCAGTGGCTAAAGTCCACGTGCTGTCGCTCCATTGGTCGTCGCCAACTATGTCAACCCACGCTTTATGTTTCATCTTTTCATCTAGCTTAATTTGAAGCATCCATCCATTACACGCGCGATTGGATAATCCTAGTTCTGCGCCCCCAATTGGCCTAAATCTTAAATTGTCCACACTAAAACCTCAAGATCTCTGCCTAGACTCAACCAAATCACTTTGGATTTTTTCCTACACCTTCAACTAGTCCACAAAAACATAACCAAGCTTTCTTCATAAAATACCAAATCGAGCTTGATTTGGGGAGAAGAATTCAATACCTTTGCTTGACAGGTGCGACCTCAATGAGGTGCTTGCAAAAGCTTTGTTGGGACATGGAGAACATCATAGAAGTGTTGTTGGGCTATGGTAAATTGTCTGTGCAAGAGTTCTTCTTACAGGCAAGAAGGCTGAGGAGAAATTTTGGTGTACAGGTGGAGGGAGATGGGTCTTCCAAAGGAAAACTTCCTCTCTAGCTCTGGTGAAGCTCGGGGAATGGTCAATTTGAGGTTTGGTGGAGTGTTGTGAGGTGTCCTTATTTTGGCTTGCTTTCGAGCTCTGAAATTGAGCTCAGACAGTGGTTGAGATGGTTAAAAATTTGTTAGGTTGAGCTAAGAAGGCTAAGAGAGTCTCTGGGAGAAATTTAACTTAGTTTCCCTTATATTTTACGTCTTCTCCTTAGTTGGGCGTGGAGGGGTGATGCTTAAACATAGGGGCTTAGGTGGCTAATGGGCTTTGATTTAGGTGCAATCAGCTGCTTATGTTGAGTATTGAGTAACAACAATGACCAGTTGGTGCTGGACAAATTGGATGGGTGTAATTGATTATGTTTAAGATGGGGTGATTCTCAGTTTTGGGGTTCTTTGGTGACTAAGCTGGCTGACCAGGCATGAGCTGGTGGCTAGGGTGGTCAGTTTAGCTAGAGGAAGATTAATGATGAACATGATGGCAAGGGGAGGGCTGGTGGTAAGGATATCTTTGGTTTAGCCCAAAATGGGATGAAATCCCCTAATTTATGAAACCCTCATCCATGGCTCAACTACGGTGGGCTAGTTGGATCTAGGTTCATTCCTAGGGTCCAAATGTTGGTTTTGATGGGCAAGGGTTGGTCAAATTGGGTTGATTTGGTAAAATTTGGTGTTTGGGAAAATTTGGGTTCTGGTTCAACTTGCAATTGGTTGGGTTTGGGCTAGGATTTGGGTCAAGTGATTGATCAATTGGGCTTGGATGATTTTCATGAGAAATTTCAAAAAGGATTTTGGTGATTTTGAATAGGTTTGGGGGTTTAATTGAGTGGAGTTTGGTTCATGGTCTATTTTGGTGCATTTAGCTAAACTTTGAGTTTGGATTGAGATAGGGTTTTGGTTAGGCTC
Organism: Phalaenopsis hybrid cultivar; assembly: GCA_002079205.1. Classification (NCBI taxonomy): domain Eukaryota; kingdom Viridiplantae; phylum Streptophyta; class Magnoliopsida; order Asparagales; family Orchidaceae; genus Phalaenopsis; species Phalaenopsis hybrid cultivar. The sequence goes on along the minus strand of JXCR01130812.1, from coordinate 203,952 downwards.
AATTAATGGTTCAATTTTGTCCAAGGGTTTATAAAGAATATTTTTGGATATCAATTGGGTAGAAATTTTTAGATTTATGAGGTTCAATTTGAGATATTTAGACTTAAGTGCAAATTTGGAGATTTACATATTGGTATTGAAATTAAGCTTGAGTTGGGTTCAATTGAACTTGTTTTTGGTCTGAATTGGGATTTAATATGATGAACAGTTTAGAATTGAAATTGGGTGAGATTGAAGTCAATTTATTGGTGGTGAATTGGGGAATTTAGACATTTAGGGGAAATTAGGGAATTTTGGTCAAAATGGGTCAATTTGGTCAAATTGGTCTTAATGAAGTGGTTCAAATTGATTTTAGGGACATTTGGAGTGGTTTTGGATATTTTGAGAATTTTTTGAATTTTTGGGTATGACGTGCATTTTGGTAATTTTAGGGATTTTTGGGGTATTTTGAAAATTTTGGGAAATTTGAGGTATTTTGGTCAATTTGAGTGATTTGAAGGTTTGTAATGATTTTTAAAGAGATTTTGAGAATTTTGGTAATATTTAGAATTTTTGGAAAATTTAGGATTTAGGGGCAATTTGGTATTTTGGTGAAGTTTGGGGTGAAGAAGGTGGGAATTTAGCAAAATTATGATTGATTAAGGGTGTTAATCATGAGGTCACCGTATTGAGTAATAGAACCAAGGTAACTCCCAATATGAATTCTCTATGTGTTGTTCTTAGCCAAACCCTATCATAGGGATAATGGTTTAGGGGACCATCCACATGAATTTCCAATAGAGTATGGGATCAAGCTAGGCATGTTTGAGTTAGGGCTTAGGTTGTGAGTGCAATTGCAAGTGTGTGTGTGTGTTTGTAAGACTAACAAAGACCACATCAACCATGGCTAACCCCAAGGCCAAACAGTCCTATGGGGACTCCTCTTGAGCTGCCCTATATTGATCTCACCTACTTAGTGTTAGAGGTCAGAACCAACATATGAAACTTCAAGATGAGTAAAGAAGAGTTTTATAATTTCTAAAGGTGAGAGTGCCATCACTAGTCCTCTGGGATAGTCAACAGAAAATTCCTATGGCTAGATCCTAGGCCTCTAAGGAAGAAAGACTAGACCTCAAGAAAAAGTGAGGTCCATTAAGAAGGATCACCCCAATTACTATCTTAGCACAGACTCGTGAGACACACTATAGAGGGATATTTCAGTTTCAAGGATTGGCTCGAGAGAAATATCAAAGAGGAAAATATAGCTGTTTTGAAGGAATATTTAAAGGAACCAGAAAGAGGTTCTGTAAATGTGATTTCGGTCAAGGAAATCACTCTGAAAGATCTGTATTTAAATGAAAGTGGTAGAAGAACAGTCTGGAATTGATCATCCAATAAGATATTGGGCTAGATTCAAGCCACTTTAGCACAAGATGTCCCTCAGAGTCTGCATCCTACCAGGCTGACGTTGGAGATTACGTTAGAGAAGCCACCTCAGCCGGACAAAAAAAAAAATGAGACCGTGCATGAAGTAAAGGCCAATAGCTGATCCCAGTAAAATATAGTTGTGTAAAATTTATATAAGTTTGACTACTGTATGTAACGGTATCAAAAGCTTGCTGCAATATTTATTATTAATAAATTTAAGCAATTAATGTTGGGATTCTATGCGAGTATATGTATCATTATCAAGTAATAAAAGACTTTCTATTTAAGCCCCGAATATCGATCCCAAGGGGAAGGTTTAAATTTAAAATAATAACGTAACTAAGAAAATTCACAGAAATAAAAAAAAATTACTGTCACTACTTTTGAATGTGTAAGATGCAATCAAAACTAAATTATTTAACTACTAGCAAAACGAAAATGCAAAGTTTAAACAATAACTATTAAACTATTAAACTATCTTTATTGATGAAGATTTCTTATGTCAAATAGAATATTTTCCACTACAATGAGATTTTGGTAAAATGAGATGAGATAAATAGTTTTAATATGTATTGTGCCAAATAGGAGCAATTTTAATTCTCTACCTTGATACAGTCTTATAGAAAATTATTGGCTAATCACATGTTTAGTCCCTAAATCCGTGGCTAGGCTAGGAGAATACTGACTCCCACTCCAGAGCTCTCATTTCCCTTCACCTGAAGGCTAACTCTCGGTTTAGTTCTTAAACACTAAGACTAAATTGGTGATTTTAGTCTGTCACCCTAAAATTTCCAATTCTACACCCAATCAATGTATATTTCTCTATTTATTTGCACTTAATTCCATGAACTAAGTACTCCTTCATGGAATTAAATGTGATCCTCACTCTATTGTAGAACTATGCTCCATTTTCAGGATCATATGGTTCACAACACATTTTAACAATTCAATTGGACAAATCAAAAAGTAAATTAAGTTTGGAGTTGAAAAACCATTACAATTTATTTTATATTTTAATATTGGCATACCCATATTATCTCTTCATTTTATCAAATCACAGAATAGAGAGAAAGATAAAGAAAACTACTCAGAATTCATGAGAAAGATACGAAAAACACAAATTTCATATTTATAAGAAAGTTTATACAGCACTAATAAACAAACAACACTTATCTGAAACACTTTCTCAAAAAAATCCACTGTAGCCTCTCATAGAAAATGTAGAAAGAAGAAATCTCTCACTTTTCTCCATCTCCAACACTCTTAGAGAAGAATTCACACTTAATCTCACCACAGAACTCTAAACTCTTAAAGATAAATCACTAATAGACTCCTGAATAGTGGTAGAATGAAGATGGAAAAAGTGAATGAAGGTGAGGTGTGACAAAAATGAGCAAGTCAGAATGAAGAGGAGCACCTTTTCTGATCAATTTTGGCCCCAAATAAAGCCTAGAGTCGGTTCACCAATAGGTGCATCCAAAAACACTTCCAAAAGCGTCCAACTTTGTCGAATCTACTGGAAATAAGGTCTAAACCAACATTGGCAATGTTGGCGCCAGTGTCCCATATTTATTTTTGCTACTCTTTGTCAAATGGCGTCGTCTGTGCTGAGTACAATCCATTAGTCGTTATGTAATTCTGCACCGTCGATACTGCTTCTGGCGCCGTCAGCACTAAGTATTTCTTCAAAAATGTCATTTTAACTCCAAATTCCATCCTTTTTGCTTTAAGTCCTAAAAATAAACAAACTGCAGTAAAACATAAAAATACCTTCCATTAAAGCGCAATATCACCAAAAATGAGTATAAAATATGGGCATAAAAATGCATATATTTTTGGTGTATCAAACTCCCCCAAACATACATGTTACTTTTCGTCAAGTAACTCCTCTACTACATAAAAATATGACTTATGGTAAAAAATTTAACTTCTAAATTTCCATAATTTAGTCCACTACATACAATAGCATAACTTAAGAAAAATTCAAAACAACTCCAGTTAATACTAAAGGTATAAGAATATCTAGCAATCAAGTCTACGATTTCTGATTCTCTATTCTTTTCAAGAAAAATTGCAAATTGTCATGTTAAAGTCACTTAAAGTATTCATATGAAAAAGAACTTCTTAAAACTTTACTATTAAATAAGTTAATACTCAAATATAAGTTTAGAAAATGTAGTTAAGCCTTCTTCTTTAAGTTGAATCTAGTGAAGCCATTTTTTAATTAGGCATCTCCTAAAGTTTCTCCCCATACTATCTTTTTCTTTTCTTTTCTGTTCAGGATCCTTTTCAATCATTTTTAGTTTCTTTTCTTTTCTTTTCTTTTGTTTTCTTTTCTTTTCTCTCTCTTTTTTTTATGTGAGGATTACTATATCTGGATATACTCTAATGATTTTGAACTTCACAATCCTCTTCTTAAGGTAAAAAACTTTTCACATTTCTTCACTTAACAAATTTATATTAGCTTAAAGATTTCATAATGTTTAATTCTTTTCTTCTTGCATGAATATTTAAGATTTTAAATTCATCAAAAATATAAATTTCTTTACCTAAAATACAAAAACATAGTCTTATTCTCTTAAATCAAATATCTTACTCTCTAAAATTGACCTTCATTATTGAAAATTTTTACTTAAGTTTACTACATATTTAGAAAAATAAATATAGTTATCTAAAGTTAACCTCTAATACCAAATGTCATGTTAAATTTAAGAATTTTGAAAATATNCTAATTGAGCACAAGTAAAATTAAGTTTCTTTCTTTAAAAAAAAAATTTTCTCCCCCCCCCCCCCTCCCCCTTGCCCCAAACTTAAATTTTTAAAAGATTTAGCATGAAGAATTGAAAAAATAAGGGGTGAAAGAAAACATTAAATACATAAAGAAAAAACTTACTTGTTGAAGGTTTTGATTTTTGAAACTTAACTCTGAAATATTGCAGGTGCTAATATGAAAAGCTACAGGACTTAAGACATTAAATTGCACATAATACATATAAAATCTGTGAAGAAAGAGTTAATTACAATACATTTAAGAAAATACAAAACTAATAATAGAACTAAACTAAATTTCAAATAACAAATAGTTTTACAATTCTACAGTTCATAACACAACAAAACAGAGTCTCACAATCTAACAACAAACAGTCTTAACAATATAACAAAAATAAATACCAAAATAACAAATTAGAATCAAACATAAACTTAAAGAAAGATCAAACTACAAATCACCAATCATCATCCTCTTCTTTTTCTTCCACATTCAAATTCTGCTGCTAATATGGAGTAAAGACAGGGTGAGTAGGAAACTGAACCGAATGATCACCTTTCATGTGTCTCACCATCGCATCATCATAAGCAGCATCCTATTCAAACTTTTACCAAATCAAATCATCTGTGTGAGTATTTATGGCCTCCATGATTTCCATTCTAAGATCCATTCTCAAGATATCCTCGTGTTGGATCATCATCTGGTCCAATAGTTCTCGAAGAGTAGGGTCACTAGAAGTAGGGGTTCTCGAAGTAGAAGGAATATCTCTGGTCTTACTTCAAGACCTCCAGTAAACATGAGATTCATATGCCTTTATATTGGCAAGTACAATAGGTTTTAGAGGCTCAATCCTCTCTTCCTTAGGTCTAAAATCAAATCCTGCATATTCACAAAGTGTGAAAATTAGGGCAAGGTATGCTAATCCACCAGTGGTCTCTCCCAAAGCAATAGATCTAGTGTTCATACAAATAATAGAGCATACATTTACCCTCATCATTTTCTAGATACAGTAGTTCAGGATGGCTCTATCCTTGGTCACCTCACTATGATGATTTGTCAATATCATTCTTTCAAAAATAAAGTAGTGTCAGGCCTTAGATACTACATTAAGCATAGAAAGAGGAAATTTTACCTTAACTCCTTTTTTCACTTTCCAGGTTCCTCTTCCATCTGTAAGAAAAGAAATAACTTCATCCAAGGCCTCATTTATAGCAGAAAATGATTTATACTGGCAACTGTACACATCTTTTAACTGATAAAATTCATTAATCGTACTTGGAGTAAACTCCACCATTTTCCCACAAACAAAAACAAAATCATCAGAAGCCTCTGTAAAATTGGTGTAGAACTCCATCACTACACCAATAATAGCCTCAGCACTGAAATAATAGAAATTTTTCCACTGTCAAGCATTGATCAATCGTTCGACTTCTCTACATGAATTTTTAAAACCACGATTCGGAATAAATTTTTTATTTTCAAGTAGATTATTAAATCGAGCACTAGCCCTGAAGTTGACAAATTTTTGTTCATCATAATCTACTTTTCTTTTTTCCTTTACTCGTTCTTAGGGCCATGGTAACTCTAAGAAAATTTGATAAAAATCTGAAAAAATTCCCAAGATTCCAAAAATCACAATGTAAATTACTTTAAACTTAAATCTACTAAGTAAGAGTTCTTCACCAAAGGATTTACTCAAAATCTCATAAGAAATTTCAAAACTTTTGGATCCCAGCAATGTGAGATAAATCCTTGGTGAAAATCTAAAATTTTTAGTTTAAAGTGTTGCTCTTACCTAGAGAAGATGAAATCTGAAGTTCCTTTGCCTTGAAATCACCCCAAATTCGAGCAAATGTGAGCCCTAGGTGCTAAAAACTAGAGGTTGAAGGTGATTCAAAGGGTAAAAATGGTGTTTTACCAGTGCAAATCACAAATTTAAAGGGGTTTAGGCTGTTCTCGAGTAGAGGGCACCGTCGGAGCCCATGCCAGCGCCGTCGGCGCCCATGCCAGCGCCGTCGGCGCTGAAGACCTAAAAATTCTATTTTTTAATTTTTTCAATTTTCAATTTCATTTCAATTTTTTCCAAAGTCTTTTTAGTATTTTTAAATACAAATTTTTATCTAACAATAATTCCTTAACAAACATTTTCACAAACAACGACAAACTAACTTATATATATGAAAATATACTTTTTACAAGTACATTTTTCTAATCACACATTTACAGTCATATAGAAAACTAAGTTATAAATCAACATTGAAATCAAGTCATAACACTAAACGCTGACACAAAACTATACACTCAATCAAAGTTCATAACTCTAAAGCAAAGCAAACTAAATCAAATCCACACAATTACATTAAATACATAAATATTTTAAACTAGTAGAGAGATTAAATTCTTCAATTTGCCTCATCTTCAGTGCTTTCTCCTCCTCTGATTTCTCCCATAGACTGGTAATAAATGTACAGATTGTAGAAGAGTCGATACGGGAATTGATCAGTCGAATTTCTTTGATCCATCCTTTTTCCTTGAACATCCAAACGAATCCTGCTTTAATTGTTCCAATATGATCAAAATTCTTCTTCATCCTCCAATCTAGGTGATCAGAAGGTACTTAAGATCTCCTATTGCATTCGTAATACTCTGAAGTTCTCTTTAAATTTTCTTCAGTTTTAATTTTCAAAGCAAGTGAAATTCCAATTGTTGGTGGCATAGATGGAGTTGAAGCAAGTGATTAATGATCCAAGATACAATCTAATGCTTTATTTCCATTCCTAACATAATTATCATCAATAAAAATCATGGGCTTCTAAGGTAACAAAACTTGTTCCCATCATTCATATGGAATTGAGATTGACTGCAAAGTAGGAAAATTTTGGAAGAATGTTCAAGTCCATAAATTAGCCCATTCATAATATTACCCAAAACAGATTTAAAAATGATAGATCCTACATCAATGGTTTTTTCCATTTGAATGAAATAATTTAAAATAGCACTTTCTTTGGTGACTCTACTAATCTTCATAGAAATGAGTAATTTGCAGAAATGAAGAAATGCCACTGCTTTGATATTGGATTAAGTGATGAAGCAGAGAAAATAACATATCCCTCATCTCGCATTTCCCAAATATCACTTCATCTGTCAGAAAATTATAGTCATCTTGCATCAAATCTCTTGTTGAGATAAAATTTACATAATGACAGATTGAAATGTTTTCTATCAAATACAACTCGTTAATTCACACTATAGTAAATGGTACAGCCTTACCTCATACGTAAACTACTCCTTAAGTAATTCCATGTAAGTTGGCATAGAATTCCTTCACCACTGGTACAACAACTACAGCGGTAGTGTAGCACAAAACTTCTTATTGTCTTTGTACAATGATTTTATCAATCAAAAAACTTGGATTAATCAATCCATGATTGCCAAAGCCTCTTTCCTTGATCAATCTCTTCTTAGTAAAACTTGATCCCGATAAAATATAGTTGTGTAAAATCTATATAAATTTAACCCATCTATGTAACGATGCCAAAATCTTGATGCAAGATTTATTATTAATAAATTTAATCAATTAATGTTGAGATTCTACGCAAGTATATGTATCATTATCAAGCAATAAATGACTTTCTATTTAAGCCCTGAATATTGATCCCACGGGGAAGGATTAAGTTTGAAATGATAAATTAACTAGAAAATTCACAAAAATCAAATGAAATTATTGTTACTAATTTTGAATGTGTAAGATGCAATCAAAACTAAATTATTTAACTACTAGCAGAACTAAAATGCAAAGTTTAAACACCAACAATTAAACTATCTTTATGTGATGAAGATTTCTTATGTCAAAAAACCATCTTTCCCACTACAATGAGATTTTGGATAAATTAGATGAGATAAATGGTTTTAATATGTATTGTGCCAAATAGGAGCAGTTTTAATTCTCTAACTTGATATAATGTTATAGAAAATTATTGGTTAATCCCAGGTTTAGTCCCTAAATCTGTGGCTAGGCTAGGAGAATATCAGCTCCCACTCCAGAGCTCCCACTTCCCTTCACCTGAAGACTAACTCTCACTTTAGTTCTTAACACTAAGACTGAACTGGGGATTTTAGTCTGTCACCCTAAAATTTTGAATTCTACACACAATCAATGTATATTTCTCTATTTATTTGCACTTAATTCCATGAACGAAATACTCCTTCATGGAATTATATGTGATCCTCACTCTGTTGTAGAACTCATACTCCATTTACAGGATCATATGTTTCACAACACATTTTAATAATTCAATTGGCGAGATTGAAAAGTAAATTAAGTTTGGAGTTGAAAAATCATCACAATTTATTTTATATTTTAATATTGGCATACCCATATTATCTATTCCTTTTATCATATCACATAGTAGGGAGAAAGATAAAGAAAACTACTCACACTTCATGAGAAAGATACGACAAAACACAAATTTCATATATAAAAGAAAGTTCATATAACACTAATAAACAAACAATTCTTATCTGAAACTTTTTCTCAAAGCAAATCCCTTGTAGCCTCTCCTAGGAAATGTAGGAAAAAGAAATCTCTCACTTTTATCCTTCTCTAACACTTTTAGAGAAGAATTCACACTTAATCTCACCATAAAACTCTGAACTCTTAAATATAAATCACTAATAGACTCCTGAATGGTGGTGGAATGAAGATGGAAAAAGTTTATGGAGGCGAGGTGTGGTGAAAATGAGCAAGTCAAAATTAAGAGGAGCGCATTTTCTGATCAATTTTGGCCCCAAATAGATTCTAGAATCGGTTCTCCAATAGGTGCATCCAAAAATGCTTTAATAAGCGTCCAAATTCATCGAATCTTCTAGAAACATGGTTTGAACCGACATTGGTGCTGTCGGCACCAGTGTCCCGTATTTAATTTCGCTGCTCTCTATTAAATTATGTCATTGGCACTGCTTCTGGCGCCGTCAATGCTGAGTAAGATCCATCAGTCGTTCTGTAAGTCCTAAATTCTTCAAAAACGTCATTTTTACTCAAAATTCAATCCTTTTTGCTTCAGGTCCTAAAAATTAACAACCTGCAAGAAAACATAAAAATATCTTCCATTAAAGCGCAATATCACCAAAAATGAGTATAATATATGGGTCTAAAAATACATATATTTTTGGAGTATCAATAGCCCGACGGGTAGGATTGGGGCTACCTCCATTTGATTGGTTGTTTCAGATTAGAGGGAGAATTTCCTCAAACCGCTAAATCTGTATTATTTTCTCTACGCTCCTCCATGGTCTTATGAATATAAGAATTTTTATTTTGACTGTCTCTAGTGATAACGTAACTCAGTATGACTAGTCTAACCTTGATTTTGATTTCCATAAGGATCCTCAAAATCGTACTTAATCCTGATGGGCATGTTAACAAAAATGAAGGAGATGTCGACAACACTGGTTGTGATAGTTTTGAAAGTGAAGAGCGAGTCTTCAAATTCCAAGGAACATCAATTGCAATCAACTTGAACTTTTCAGATTCAAAAGCAACACCTGAAGAGTTTGTTGCAAAGTCAAAAAAGAAGAGATCACGGAAGTGAACTTGAGGAGTGGGAAGGTATTACCCCTAAGAATTGCTCTAATGGAAAAATGAAAACAAGTTGTCACACGAGAAGAGCCGCCTTTTCCAGTGGAAGGGACACATAATCAATTAAAAATTAAAGGTTTTAATAAAGTAGATTATAAAGTACTAGCTCATCTTTGGAGGTAATCAACCAAACCAAACATATATGATGCTTTGATCCTGTCAAAAGAGATGAGGAATTCTTTGATCAAGGCTTTACTTGATTAAGAAATTTGCTTGTCTCAGTTGGCCAACACATACTCGGATGAAGTTTTTTTATTAAAGGAATAGTATGAGGTAACCTTCAGTGATAATGACTTGCTATTTGGTACCATAATTGACTGCTCCACATTTCTGTCAACATCAGTAGATTTGTACTTTTAAGAGTTTTGGTAAATCCAAAGGTGTTACTCAACTTCATGAGTCTATGGATGTTAGCATATTTGGATATTGACGCACAAGTACTTACCATAAATAAGATGATGTTAATAAAATTTAATTAGAAAGGAGAAAGAGTGCATGGGTCAATTATGCTACTCATGAAGGTTGGAGAGCTAGTAACAACCGCTAAGTTTCAAATCATCTATGCAAAAAATTCTTTCAACTATTCTTGGTCAATCGTCGATTCACGAGAATAATATGATTTTATCATCGTTACATCAGTGCATCAAGTTTCACAAGGAAGTACAAGAGCTTTGCATCAAGGGAGATCTGTAACCATTCTCAATCAATGAAGTAAGCATCCATGAAGACGCCGCCTAATACACTCCTCCAGAGAAGACTGTCTTCTCCCGAGATGTTGTGCTAAATAAGATTGAAGATTCAAAGGAATCACAAGGGCAAGACCATTCAAATCTGCCTCAACAATCTTGCACCACTCCTTTGCAATGAGTTGATAGAGGTTCTCTTAACCCACCAATCTGAGAAAAAGGTCGGGGGTGTGGGCGAGGAAGAACCAACACGATTGTTGAACGAATGAAGCCAACTATCAACATCAATGTATAAGGAAGTTTTGAGGAAGATAAGCCTGATGAAGATACAATGAAGATAAACCAAAAGATGTTGTATTTTGAGATCTCCTAGGAGGATATGGAGAAAAGTGAATATGAGTGAACGTGTGATCGGATCAACCACTACATGCAAGCCATGAACTTAATTCTGATTCACTCACATAAATTTAAGAGACTAGAGGTGAAGGAAGTCTGAGGTGTTGGTTTGAAGTCAATTAAGTTTTACCGGGCTTATTCTTCTCCAAATTTAGAAACTCATGTAAATTTGGAAAAAGATTATTCTAATGATTTAATGGAATTACCGTTTGGTTCATTTTCTCCATGGGTACAAAAAATAATTCAACAGGGTTATAGTTCGATACAAATGCCAAAATATAAACTACAGCTATTTTAGAAGTTATGGAATGTTAAAGGTCAAACTCTCAACTTGAAAAATTGTCTTGGATTTGGTACGATAGGACCATTTGATAATTCAAAATTTTACATGGTTGTTACTAGCAGATTGGAAGAAGATTGCCAGGATGTGGAAGATGATTTTGAAGACTCTCTGATAGACGATGCTCCACCAGAGTTCAAAAAAGAAATTAATACAATACTCGATGAGTTAAAGGAAGTTAATCTCGAAACTAAGGGTCATCGCTGACCAACCTTCATAAATTCTCTAATCAGCGAAGAAGAGTTTGTGTGTTAGATTAAATTGCTGTCAGAATTTAAGGATTGCTTTGCTTGTAGCTATGATGAAATCAGTTTAGAGACTGAGAGTGGACAGGAATACGAACCCAATGAAACATGCTCCTTAAAGAATGTGCCTCGAAATAGAACATCAAGTCATCATTGAGGTGAAGAAATTAATAGACACTAACTTTGTGTAGGAAGAACATTACCCTACATGATTTGACAATGTTGTGCTAGTTAAGAATAAAAAAAGTACAAATTTCAGTACGTGTTGACATTAGAGATTTAAACAAAGTGTGTCCAAAGGATGAGTTCCCGCTACGATACCCGAGTTAAGCGTGGACATCACGTCAACAGACGAGATATTCTCCTTTATGGATGGATTTTCAGGATACAATCAGATTAAAATGGCTCCAAAAGATGCAACACTTATGGCCTTCATAATGTCGATCAAAATCTTTTCCTATACAATGATGTCGTTTAAGTTGAAGAATGTCGAAGAAACTTACCAGCGAGCTATAACAATATTTTTTTATGACCTCATCCACAACCAAGTGGAGTGCTATGTGAATGACTTGGTCATCAAAAGCAAGTAGCGAGTAGATTATTTGTATGATTTGAGGATTGTACACAAAAGATCACAACAATATAATCTTAAGATGAATCCCTTAAAGTGTGCTTTCAACGTTACCTCCAAGAAATTTCTAGTATTCATTGTTCATCATCAGGGAATAAAGATTGATCAAGATAAGATTATAACCATCTTATAAATGCCGCCTCCCAGGGCCTTGAAGCAGCTACGATCCTTTCAAGTTAAACTGGCATAGCTGAGAAGCTTTATATCTAATCTATCAGGTATGTATCAACCCTTCTCACCATTGATTAAAAAAGATGATAAGTTTATTTAGGATGAGAAATGTGAATGAGCCTTTTAGGATATTAAACAATATTTAACGACACTAACTATATTGGCAGCCCATATTATGGGAAAACTTTGATACTCTATATCACAAACTTAGAAGATTCTCTTGGTGCCCTATTAGATCACATCATTAACGAGGGTAAAGAAAACACACTCTATAACTTGAGTTAATGTCTAATAATGATGGAGATAATGTATCCTTCTATTGAGAAGCAATGTTTAGTTTTGATTTTTATCACCCAAAAGCTTGAACATTAAATGCTTTTTCATATTGGTCGATGATTTTAATGCGATTCAATATAACCTTTGTGCTATCAAAGGATAGATTTTAGCAGGCTTTCTTGCAGTGTACTCTCATCCTGCTGGGTCCCCTCCCAATGCTGACTTACCTGATGAACATATATTACAAGTGGAACTGTACAGTGCTTTACATTGTGATATGTACTTTGTTGGAGCTTTGTCAGCCAGAAAAGATAAAAGATCATAAACATTTATATCAGGCAAAGTAGAGATTGGTCTAATTTTTATTACAACGGATCAGGCAATTTGAGATTTTTTTACTACTTGACAGAGCTGTTTACCAAAAATGAGGCAGAATATTAAGCTTTGATCACCGAATTAAAGTTGGCAATATCAATGGACATAACAAACATTATCATCTGTGGTGATTCACAACTCGTAATTCAACAATTTGTCAGATAGTATAAAATTCTAAAGCCAAGATTAGCAAAATATCATTAGTACACAATGAAGTTGTTAGAAAAGATTCCTAGTGTGAAACTGTAAATGATTCCTAGGAGAGACAACTGTCATGTTGACGCTTTAGCCATACTTGCTAAGGAATTGGAGTGTTCACCAAAGGATTCCATTAAAATTACGGTACAGGGATGTCAAGCTTTGTCATAGAGCTTGGAAAGGAAGAGATAGTAGCTATAGTGACTGATGATACCAAAGATTGACACAAGCCATTAATAGAATATATGCAAAGAGGAAGGCTACCAGATGACAAGTCAGCAGCACGTCACATCTCAAGAAGAGCTCTATCATATGCTTAAGTAAGCGATGAACTCTAGAGAAGATATTTCGATTAGATGCATCTAAGATGTCTGAGTAGAGCAGAAGCATAGAACATTGTCAAGGAGGTGCATGCCAGATTGTGTGGTGCTCACCAGTCAAGGCCAGAGATTAAGATAAACATTAAAAGGCTCGGGTACTACTAGTTAGCAATGTCGGTTGATTGTATGGACATTGCTAGGAAATGTCATCAGTGTCAGGTACAAGGAGTAGTCTTACACCAACCTTCAAATTTCCTACATCCAACGGTCACGTAGTGGCCATTTGAGTGTTCGGGTACAGACATAGTAGGGCCTATAAACCATCCATCCTTGAAAGGACACAAATTTATTCTCGTAGCCAAGACTAATTCTCCAAATGTACCGAGGCAGTACCGTTACGAGAAGTCACATCAAAACATGTTCTTCAATTTTTCAGAAATTAGATCATCTACCACTTCGGTGTGCCGCACAGAGTTATTTTAGACAACTGGTCGGCTTTTAAGTCACCAAGATCAATAGCTTCGTCAAATGGCACATAATAGATTGGAGATTTTCTACAATCTACTTCCCCAGGGCGAACAACCTAGCCAAAGATTTCAAAAAGATGCTCATGCAAATTTTAAAGAAAGCAATGAATGATAACAAAAGAGGATGACCCAAGAATTTGTTAGAAGCTTCATGGGCCTATTGGACAACGTTCAGGACTCTCACTCACCATATGCGCTCATGTATGGGTCTGAGGCAGTACTTCTGTTGGAGTTCAAATGCCTTCTCTTAGAGTCACCACTAGATTGCAATAGAAGATAACACCAAGCTTAGACTTGCAGAATTGAAGAATCTTGAAGGGAAGCGATTATTGGTGCAGCATAATTTGGAACTATACTAAGCATAGATGATTTAGGCCCACAACAAACTAGTATATCTAAGGACGTTCAAAGTTGGAGACCTTGTATTTGTTCTTAGAAGGCCTATTCTTGCACACTATCTAGCTAGAAAGTTTGAACCAAATTGGTACGGACTATTCGTGGTAGAAAAAGATCTATTCAAGAGGATCTTACCAACTATTGGATTGTCAAGGTGAGAGGCTCATGTTGCTGATCAAAGAACAATACCTAACGAAATACTACGCATCTTGACGTTCTCCAAGACGAACCTCGAAGGCAATCTTCTTTCTAAGGATGGCTATGTGATTAGTTCATGTGACTGGGTTCAAAGAAAATTTGTAATAAAATTTTGTCAAACTAGATAAATTTTAATGAAGTACTAAATTTGCACAACTAAGTTCTCTATTTAAATTTTGGTTTTCAAAAAGTTAAAATAAATAAAATGCTTTCATATGTGTAGCTTAAAATTCACTTGATAATGAACTTTTATTGTTCTTATTCATTTTGGAGTTATCCTGCTAATGTTTTCCTGTCTTCTGCAAGAAAATGTCAGGACAGAAGTTGATCTTCTTTTTTAATGACGGCTTGAATCTCGCACTAGACAAAAAGAAAGCGACACGAGGTGGCATTATAAATTTTGACTTGGATTATGGACAAGTCAATGTGGACTACAAGGGCCCTTTGATGAGCATAGTCAGCCACAAAGAAATAGAAGAGCTACAGTCATTGCTAAGAATCAACACAAAAGGAGACTCATTGCTGAAAAGGAAGAAGGCAAAATAGTTTCAGATCTATAGGACCTGATGGAAAGGGTCGGTCACCTATAGTCTATAATTACATCACCGATAGGGGACTTTGTCGTTGCTTCTATAGAGAGTGTCCTAAATGCACCATTGAGATGGACATAGAGTAGAAATGTTAACCATCGCAAGCACCAAGCTACAGATCGATTAGAAAGAAGACATGCTAAGGTGGTAACCATGAAGCTCACTTTATTTCATGAGGAAGAAGTTTAAGACCTAACTTTGAGGGAAACTTCTAACAGCCATACATTCTCATAGAGTCTACACCATCATGCAACGCAGAGATTCCAAGGCATACATTATCAGCAGGAGCATTTACAAAGTGCCCAAAGTGTAACTTTCCCTACCTAGAGCATTACAGAACTTTTAAAGAATATACAGCTGCCTTTAAGATTTTTATAAGTGCAGAGCATCTAGTATAAAGACATACATACCATAATTTGTAAAGCCATGACAGCCATGGATTGCTTCAAAAATTGAGTCAGAAGAGCAGCCTCGACGCTTGCAAAAGATTTCTAGGTTTGTGCTAGAAAAGATGTGCAGGGTCTGAAAACGAGAATTTGAGTATTATGAGCAAATTCAAGGAAATTTTGTAAATATCTTGGAAGGACTCAAGTTACACACTGGTTTATTGACCCAAACAACACTAACGTGTATTTATAATATCCTTTTTGCCGATAAATATTTCTCAATTTATTTTTTTCCTGTTAGTGTGAAAAAATGAAATAATTTATGAATTCTATGATAAATTTTCACATTAAGGGTACTGAGCAAGTATACGTATCATTTCAAGTAACATATGATTTTCTTTAGAAACCTCAGTATCAATCCCACGAGGAATGCTATAACTCTTAAAATTTAACTTAAAGAAATTCTATTTAAATTGTAAATTTAAAATAAAAGAGATTTTAAAATGAAATGCCAAATAAAAATTCCTTCCAAAAGAGCTAAAAAGAAAGTAACAACTAAATGTGACATCTTAACAAAAATAAGAACGTGTTAAGATATTATGGATAACCTCTCCCCTTGTAAAGAGATTTTTTGTCTATAAAAAATTAAATTATTCTACCAAGAATGATCATTTTCCTTTACTCTTTTTGGACAATATGTTGGATAGGCTGGCTGGGCACAGATATTTTTGTTCACTAGATGGATATACTGGTTAGCATGATATACTTATAGCTCTAGAGGATCAAGAGAAAACAACATTTACTAGTCCTTATGAAACTTTTGCTTTTTGGTGATTGCCCTTTAGATTATGTAATGCCCCTGCAACATTTCAAAGATGTATGAAGTCAATTTTTAGTGATTTAATTGAAAAAGGGATTGAAGCCTATATGGATAATTTTTTTATGTTTGGAACTTCGTTTGAATAATGTCTAAATCATTTTGAGATAGTTCTTGAATGATGTGAAAATTCTAATCTCATATTGAACTAGGAAACATGTCAATTTATAATTGCAGGAGGAATTGTGCTTGTGCATAAAATTTCAAAAAATGGCATGGAAGTAGATCCTGCAAAAATTCAGGGTATATCATACTTGCCTCTGCCTACTAATGTAAGAGGGTTTAGGAGTTGTTTAAGAAATGTTGGATTTTATTGGTGATAAAGTAAATAATTTTCAAAAATTACTTATGCTTTATGCGAACTTCTGGAAAAAGATAAAAAATTTTGATTTTAACCAAGATTGCTTTAAATCCTTTAAAACATTAAAGGAAAAATTGATCACTACTATTATAATTATATCATCTGATTGGGAGAAACCTTTCGAATTAATTTGTGATGCTAGTGATTATGCAATTGGAGTTGTATTAGGGTAGAGATGTGATAAGATTTTTAAATTTATATACTGTGCTAGTAGGGCTCTTAATGATGCTTAGATTAACTACACCACAATTAAAAAAGAGTTATTAGCCATTGTGTATCTTTTTGATAATTTTAGGTCATATCTGATTGAAGCTAAATGTGTTATGCATACTGGCCATTTGACTATTAAATATTTGATAAAAAAGAAGGATGTGAAACAAAGATTAATTAGATGGGTATTTCTGATGCAAGAGTTTGATTTTGTAATAATCGATAGGAAATGGATTGATAATCAAATGTTTGATCATCTATCTAGGCTAGAACAGGAAGAAATAGTTGACATGGAAAAAGAAATTAATGAAAATTTTTCTTATGAACAGCTTTATGTTGTAAAAGGATGGGTAATACCTTGGTATGATGATATTATAAATTATATTGTTAGTGGTATATTACCATAAGGATTAACAAAATAACAGAAAAAGAAATCATTCATCATGCAAAGTATTATTTTTTGGATGACCCCTATTTATATAAGCAATGCAAAGATTTAGTTAGGAGATGATGTGTTCCTTACAAAGATATTCAGGAAATTATCCAAAAATGTCATAATTCTAAATTTGGAGGACATTTTAGGAATGATAGAACAGTTCATAAAATTTTTCAAACTGGATTTTATTGGCGTACTCTATTTAGAGATTTTAATATATATATATATATATATATATATATATATAAACATGAGATCGGTGTCAGAGAGTAGGTAATATTTCAAAA